>ML107069.1:0-16055 GCA_003697995.1 Taxidea taxus jeffersonii | reverse complement strand
TGTGTGTGTCTGTGTGTGTGTGTGTATAGGATATCCATATATAATGACTACAATGGAAACAATGGAATATTACTCAGTTGTGAAGAGGATGAAACCTTGCCATTTGCAATGTTGATGGAATTAGAGCATATCATCAATAAGTCAGTCAAAGACAAATTCTATATAATTTCACTCATATGTGGAATTTAAGAAACAAAACAGATGAACATAAGGGAAGGAAAAAAAGAGAGAAAGGGACACAAACCATAAGTGACTCTTAACTACAGTGAACAAACTGAAGGTAGCTTCAGTGAAGGTGGGTAGGGGGATGGGCTAAATGAGTGATGGGTATTAGCAGGACATTTGTTGTGATGATCACTAGGTGTTACACATAAGTGATGAATCACTGAATTCTACTCCTGAAACTAGTATATACTGTATTACACTAACTAACTAGAATTTAAATAAAAATTTAAATCAAAAGAAAAAAGAATAATAAAGATAATAGGAGAAAAACCTCAGTTGTTTTTTTACAGTATTTGCCATCCTTTAACAGAAAATAACATTTTGGGAGCTTTATGCTTCAAGGGAAAAATCTGGGAACATTCAGATGACATTATCTTTGTACATTAGTCAGCTTAGAGCTTTACATTGTTATAGTTGTCTCCTTGCTATCTCCACCCCCAGGGTGATGTTATAAAGGGTGTATCTATGATGATCACATGGCAAGACCATTTCGTGTTACATAAAAGCCTAATTTGTTGATGAAAAAAATTTTACTTACTATGCTCCTTTACTTCCTTTTGTATCAGGATTTTGATTGTTCAATAACTATTAAAAAGGGCATCAAATGTGAGGTAGAGAAAAGCTAGGGCCAATAAGCCAACAAGTGCAAAAGAATGGCTAAGAGAAATCCTTATATACATTTTTGGTTATGGAAAGACTAGGATACTGATGTATAGTAGTAAACTTCTTATAGTAACTATGGGATACAGATGATATATATGTACACTTGGTAGCATGTAGGGATCACATATATATTATATGATTTTATATATATATATTATACATATAATTTGTGTACACAGAGTAGGGATCATATACATATACTATACTTAGATGGTCCTTGTGGTATATTTACACAAATAAATAAACAAGTAAAACTGTATTCTTCTTTAACAATAATAGCCTGAGTACATATCTTTGCAGTTCATTTCATTTCATTTGTGGTAAGAACAGAAATAAGATATTATAGTTGTTAGTAAAAATGCTAAGGCATATTACCTAAAATAAGTAATAGCCATTGTCTCTATGTTAACAATATACTTATGTAAATTGTTCAACCAAACTTATAAACAACTTTAAAAGATATTAGTGCTATCTAGCTAATCCTACCCTGGTCTAAGCATGTGAAACCCTCCAAAACTTTCCAACAAGTGGTCGTACTAAATCAGGTTGAATAATTACAAACATTAGGAGAGTAACTGAAGTAATTGTTTCCATGTATAACATCATTCTGCCTTGTTATGAATTTCAGGGGAAGAGTGACATAATGCCTCCCATAGTGAAAATAATCTTGCAATTGTCCATCAATAGCCGTGCTTACACTGATCAATATCTTCTCTTCATATATATTTTTGTTTCAAATATAAAGTATAACTACTATTTTTGGCCTTAGTTATATATATATTTATCTACATGGAAATACCCTGTAAAGCATATTTTTGGGACTTCATTTCACTAAACATTATTGTTATGTCTGAGTAAGCTTGGGGAAGGTATCCACAAAATTATTTAATTGCAGGAGCAAATTAATTCCCAAAATTAAAATTCAGATGATGTCCGGTATATTTGTGCTATTATATTTATGGAACAGTTTGAAATTTGCATATTCTTTATTGGATGAGACCATTGTCATTTGGTTAGTTTTTAAAATTTTTTTAAAGATTTTATTTATTTATTTGACAGAGAGAGAGAGAGAGATCACAAGTAGGCAGAGCTGCTGGCAGAGGGAGAGCATGAAGCAGGCTCCTGGTGGAGCAGACAGCCCAATGCAGGGCTCAATCCCAGGACCCTGAGATCATGACCTGAGCCAAAGGCAGAGGCTTTACCCACTGAGCAGCCCAGGCGCCCCTAGTTTTTGAATTTAATTAAATATTGTTTTCTCTATTTTAACATTATTACTTTATTTTCCTCTTATGTTAAAATTACTACATTGTCTAATTAAATCTGGCAATGTATTTAATCATTATTTCTAATTTTATCTAAGTAACCAAGATGTTTTAGATAATTTTTAAGTTCTCTAAATGTAGTGTTTTCCTTACACATATTGAAAATAGACTAAAATGTTCATGCATTTTTGTTACTAAAAGAAAAAGAAAAATCACTTGGTACTTGCTCTTTGTCAGGAAATACTCTAAAACCTTGACCTCTATGAATCCATTTAATCCTTTCAGGAAATGTATGAGATAGGCGTTATTGTTTTTATATTTTTTTAGATTTGAAATGGTGACAGGGAAGCTAAATGACTTGCCTAAGGTGGCATTACTGGTATAGTTTGGCCTGTAGAAGTTGGCTTCCCTGTGTAAGCTATAGTCACTTCACTATACTAAAGGGTTTTTACATTGATTCCTATGAAAAACAAGCAAACTTGACATGACTATTGTATGCTCTTTTCCCTTCTTTCCTTGTAAATGTTTTGAATTTGAAGGTAACATTTAATTAACAAATTAGTTTGGTATTTTGTAATAAATGGACAGTTCTAAATTAATGATTCTGAAAAATAGAAAACTCCTTTAGATAAACATAGCCTATATACCATGAACTGTTCATTTACTGTTTTTTTTTCTCCAGTAGAGTTTGTTGCATATAATTGCAAAATAATACCCTTCATCATCATAGCTCTGCCTGACAGTTTTGGAGAAGATAATGTATTTCTGACCATGGAAACTCATAGGAGTAAAAGCACATTTTACTCTGGGAGTACCAAGGATGAAAGTTAGACACTTATAAACTACAATAGATCTGCATTGTATAGATTAAAATCAAGAAGAGTCTTCTAACAATTAAATACTCAAGTCTGACTGAAGATTTTAGGAAATAGAGATAAAGTCATTGACTTATTAATATTTTTTGCCTAGATTCTACAAGTTTTCTTTTTTTTTTAGAGATTTTATTTATTTATTTGACAGAGATCACAAGTAGGCAGAGAGGCAGACAAAGCCCAGTGGGAAGCAGACTCCCTGCTGAGCAGAGAGCCCAGTGCAGGGCTCAATCCCAGGACCCTGGGATCATGACCTGAACTGAAGGTAGAGGCTTTAACCCACTAAGCCACCCACACACCCCAAGATTCCACTAGTTTTCTAATAGAATATATTTAGGTTTTTTAGAATAAATATAATCATTTGAACTGAAGATTTTTTTTTATTTGAACTGAAGATTTAATATAGTTAAACATTATCTTGTTACTACTTTTAACCTCTATTACAGGGAAGAATCAATGATTTTAGCCCTTGATGCTAACCAATTACGTAAATTGACTACTAGAACTATTTCAGATGGTTTTCATGTTAGACAACAAGATATTTTTTAATACTCTTAATGTTGTCAGGGTACCTGGGTGGCTCAGGTGGTTAAGCACCCAACTCTTTATTTTGGCTCAGGTCATGCTCTCATGGGTCATGAGATTGAGCCCTGTGTCCAGCTCAGAGGGAAGTCTGCTTGAACATTCTCTCACTCTGCCTCTTCCTCTACTCTCTCTCTCTCTAAATAAATATTTAAATAAATCTTTAAAAAATACTCTTCATGTTGTCTTTTGATGACAAGTTTTTAATTTTTTTAAAGTTTCATTTATCATTTTATTTTCTTTCATTTTTATTTGTGTCTTGAGAAATTTTTCTTTATGCACATGGTTGAGAAAATAATCCCCATATATTTTCTTCTAGAAGATTTGTATTTCTAGTTATATGTTTAATGTATGATATTTAAAACTAAATTTTTGTATCATGTGAGATAAGGGTTGAGATTCATTTATTTAAATATAGCCATCTAGTTCTAGCACCAATCACTGAAAATATTTTCTTTCTCCATTGGATTATTTCATGCATATTTGGGAAAATCAATTAGTTTTAAAAGCATGGGTCTATTTTTACACTCTATTTTGTCCTATTGTCACATTCAAATATCTTTATATTTAAATACCATACTGTCTTGATAATTGCTACCTTATTTTTTTCCTTTTTAAAGATTTTATTTTATTTATTTGACTTATGAACTTGTTTATTTGTTTTCTTGTTTGTTAGAATTTATAATTAAAACTATCTAGTCCTGGAGTTTTCCTTGAGAGACAGTTTGTTGTATCTGTTTTTAAGCACATTCTTTTTTTTTTTTTTTAACATAAGGTTATTCTGATTTTGGGGGGGGTTATTTTTATAAATTGCTTTCAGTGACTGTGTCAATATATTCTAAGCTGTCAAATTCATTGATTTAAAGCTGTTTATAAAATTTCCTTTGCCTATATTTAAAATCTGAAGGATCTATATTTTTATTTCATTCCTGCAATTAGTAATTTGTGTTTCTTTTCTTTTTTTATACTAACTTGCTAGAGTTATATAATTTTTCATTGATTTTTAAAAGAACCGATCTCTTAAAAATACCTCTACCATTTCTTTGCATGTTAATTTCTTGATTTCCAATGTTAGTGTAAATTTATTTCTATATACTTGCTTCATACATTTATACACATATATTAACTTTATCATTCAGTACACACAGTTTGCAATTATTCCTGCAATTCTTTGAACAATTCCTGTATTCTCTTTTGAACAATGGATTGGTTATAAATTTGTTGTTTAGCTAATAATCCTTGTGGCCTTTCTAGATATTGTACAGAGAATTGTTTTTATTTTAATTCTGTTTGTTGAAAATTACCAAGAATTGCTTTATTAGGCATATAGTCTATCTTTGGGAACAGTCCACATGAACTTGAAAATATTTATTCTGTAATTTTGGGGTGAAATATCTATAAGATTCTATGAAACAAAGAATGTCGATAGTGGTATATAACTTTACTTAATTTTTCTCCATTTTTTACAATCAAATATTGAGAGAAGCATGTTAGAATCTTCAACAAAGATTGTGGATTTTTTTTTTTAATTTCTCATTCTACTTGAGTGTTTATTTTTGTATTTATTATGAAGCTCTATTACTAGCCAAACACACATATATATTTGTGATTATCATCTACCTGATAAATTAACATTTTAGTATTATGAAATTTCCCTTTCTATCTATGGTAATATTCCATTATTGAAAATCTATTTTATCTGATACTGATATAGCCACTTCATTTTTATATATTCACCATTTGGTAGGACAATTATTTTTCTCCTTTGACTGTCAATCTTTCTAGGTCTCTATTTTTAATATGTGTCTATATTTAACATGGATCTTGCTTTTTTATTCAATCTGACAATTTTATCTTTTAATTGGAGTCTTCATTCTCTGTTTTATGAAAAGTTGACATAACTGGATTTAGACCTACAATTTTGCTCTTTTTTATTTTTCTTGATAAATTTATTTTTGCATTTGGGTTTGATCCAGATTTTAATTCATCATACAAACTATGCTAGCATTAACATTCGACTATTTTCTCCTCATCTCAGTAACATGTCTGCTTGTGTCAAACCCACTCCACCTTCCCCTTGTACCCAGACCAGGCAATTATTACCAGACTTAAAAGTGACTGCAAGCTTTGATACCCTACCAATGGCTCATCCATCTCTGGACCTTAATTTATTAGCCATCTGAAAATGTGTTAAGGAAACCTAACTCAAAATTGGAGTCAGGAAGCCATGAAAGGAGAGCAGTCAAGCACAAGGCATTCTATGTAGCTCACATAGCAGTCCAGATCCTGCAGCAAGTTATGCCCAGACTGGAAGAAAGAATAAGACAAGCTTCATCTCAGCCTACAGCGGAATATCATCCTAAACCACAAATGAGGCAGGTTTCCAAATGGAGATAGCACTCAACCCAATGAAAACATCTCCCAAAGGGACACTCCCAGGTGTTCCAGGGGATCAGCCCTGCTGCTGAGTTCTGTACAATTTTGAACCAGTAAATGAAGGGGAACTGGGTTTTAAAGAGGGTAATATCATCATGCTCACTAACCAAACTGATGAGCACTGGTACAGGGGAATGCTTCATGGCCAGTCAGGCTTCTACCCTGTCAACTCTGTGGAGACTCTGGTCACCTTGCTCCATTAAGATGCTGAGCTGGCATGGGGCACCTGGGTGGCTCAGTGGGTTAAAGCCTCTGTCTTCGGCTCAGGTCATGATCCCAGGGTCTTGGGATCAAGCCCCGAGTCGGGCTTTCTGCTTTGCTTTTCATGCTTCACTCTGCCTGCCTCTCTGCCTACTTGTGATCTCTGCCTGTCAAATAAATAAATAAAATATTAAAAAAAAAAAAGATGTTGAGCCAGCAGGCTTGCCTCCCCTATCTTGATATGGATATTTAAATCTAACTGCTGCTTTGATAATGCTGCTTACAACACATCCCAGGTGTGGGCTGCAGTGGTCCAAGTCATCAAGCTCCACCCTTCTTTGATTAACTTGTATGATCCTACAAGAGTCATGGTGATTGGTGGTATCTTCTTAGCCTGGTGAGCATAGCAGGTACTTTTTAAAATACCATCTGAGATCAGCCAGTAGTCATAGAACTCTGTTTACATGGTTCTCAGGAGGCTGTGGCTTCCTAAATGACCACGAGCCATATCACAGAAACAACATCCTAGTGAAGATATTATTTGTCACCCAGGGGACATCTCAAGGTCTCAGTCTCTCCATTTAAATAGAAGAATGCTCTTCCTTCCCCATTGTCTTCTCCCAAATATGTGTATCACAGAATTATGGAAGAAAGTCTCCCTTACCAGCAAAGTGTCTTTGGATCTGAATTAATTAGTCCCACAATGCTGTCTGTAGAAAAGCATTGAATGTGTGTTCAAAACCTTCTCTGAAAATGGTCATCTTTTTTTTCTCTCAATTATGACTACTCCAGAGGGAAAGCCAGTTTTCTTCCCTCCTTGCTAATAAAGCCAGAGGAGACTTCTGTTTATTTCTATTTTGTCCTAAAAATCTAAGTATCCATGTTAATTATCTTTAAATTAACTCAAAAAGAAAATTCCCTGTAATTATTTTTATATTTTTGATACTTCATTGAAATAAAGTCTTATCCTTACTGTTAAATATGCCTTTACTTCATCTGTGTCTTTACTTTTCCCCCAGCCTCTATTGGAAATAATATATTCTCATTTTTTGATCATAAAATATTTCAACCCCTAACTCATGAACCTATTATGATACATCAAAAATATTTTCTTTAATAATTGAAGTAGAATATTATACTCATTTTTAAACATAAAAATTAATAAAGAGTTATGTTTAAGAAAACAAAACAATAATTAACATTTGTAACAAGGAAGTTAGTTGATATATACATAAATATGGCTTAGGATATATTTCCTTAGGAAGGTAGACCTATGTATACTTGAAATCTGAATTTGCCTAATTAAAGATATTAGTGAAACAAGTAATTGAACATTTGAACTTTACACGTCTTCATTTCAGAATAGATATATGGTTATAATGAAAACCCCTGTTCAATACTAGTCTTCAAACAAAAGTATAAAAACAATTGAAATTAGGAACTACATTTTTTTTCTATGTCTGTCAATTCAACATGCATGCATGTATGTGTTTTCATGCAGACATATACAGACAAAACCACAGTCACATGCAAAGTATACATTTAAGAGCTTTAAGGCACCAGAGCAAAAATAGGAACACTTGGTTTGAAGTATACAGTTCAGATATATCTCTTTGACTATTTTAGAAGGTCATTTTAATGCAGAATTATCTAAGAACACATAACATTAACTAATAATAAGCAAACATTGCAAAATGAAAAATAGTTTCTAATGCTTAATTATGCATATATTTTCATGTGAGTCTATCTATTTAGTAAATTACTGTAGTTATGTATTTATAAATAGCATGTGTTAAAAAGCCTTTCTTCCAGCTAATGTGCTCATGACACCATTTGCCAAATTCTGGCAACTCCACTCTGCATGTGGGACCAGCAATGTACTTGCAAGGAACACACAATAATTGATTTTTTCTAAAACTGTGATTATAGAGATCACACACTTTTTAATAACTTTTGCTTATTTGTAGTAACTTTTAGCATTCGAGGCATGATACTCTTCCACTATTCTTTCTCCACCACCTAGAAGCAACCTGTTTTGCAGCCATTGCAGACAAGTGAAACTAGAGATTTCCTTCATTCTTTTTTAAAATTAATTAATTAATTTGTCAGAGAGAGAGAGGGAACACAAGCAGGGGGAGTGGCAGGCAGAGGGAGAAGCAGATTCCCCACTGAGCAAGGAGCCCAATGCGGGACTGGATCCCAGATCATGACCTAAGCGGAAGGCAGGTGCTTAACCAACTGAGCCACCCAGGTGTCCCAATTTCCTTCATTCTGATTAAAATTCCCTTTTTCTTAGTTCCCATCCTTCTACTGTTTCCTTCCAGATCCGTTTTATTTTGCTTGTTCCTAATCTTAGTGATAATTTTATTATTTTCTATTTACATCTATAACCTTCAGAGTTTGGTTCTTAAAGTGCAGATGTTATGTCTTAGTTATAAACTTCAGTAATCATGTTTCTAATGATGTAATTCTTCTAATTTTTCAACTTTTAAGCTTATGTATTTTGCACATCTTTGAAAGAACAGCTTCAAGAGATTTATTTCAAATTCAACAAGCACTTGTCAACATGCTTATGGTGGAGGGTAGTATTTTTATGTGTAATATTTCACTTACTTAGTCTTCACAAATTCTATGACGAAGGTATTGGTAATCATGTTTCTCATATTAGATGTGAACATACTGCCCTGAAATTTTAATTCCATCTGAAAATCGGTGAGTACTCACTACTGTGCTGTTGTGTGTTTATGTGGCTTTATGATTACACAGGGGGGTTCCTAAATTAACCATTGTACCAAAAAAGCTGCTGCATCACTGAAATGCTTCTTGCTAGATATTTTGCTTAATAGTTTTGCAACAAATTATTCTACAACAAATGAGTTGTCTAGCCTGAGGTTAATTCTTAATACCAGCACTGTCCTGACACACTAAGTATTACAAGTTCCTACTGTTTCCTTCAGTTATTGCTTTGCTAGGTGTTCTTGTTTAATTATGATATGCTCACCACATGTAAAAACAGTTTCCTCTAGCATGTATGCATAAACATTTGCACACATGAAAGGACATGTGTGCATGTGCACAAAGGCACACACATGGATGTGTGCACACATACACACACGACTTGCTCTTTGTTCAAAAGATCTGAATATAATGAACTGGGTTAGGAAATATCCAGTCTACTTTGGATAACACCTGGCAGGTATTTGAAAGTACATATAATTGGGCTCAAATTGGTTTGCGTTTATAAAAGTAAACCCTAGTGCAAAGACAGGTTGATAAATACTACAATAAAACTTAAGTCAACACTTCGTTTAAAATGGAACATACTCTATAAAATTGGAGCTTATGAACCACAGAGAAATTATAAACAATATTCCAGATTTCTGGCCAACTAAAATTTCACTGACATCTTGTAGGTGGGAAAAAAGTAAATAATCTCTACAAATCTTGCGGACTTCAAGCCAGAGAAACAGCATCATTTATTAAAATGCTGGAAAGTTGATAATGATGATGATGATAAGCAAAATGGATAATAGTGTCTGGGATTTTGGAGGCCTTCCACCCACACTTCCTGCATGTATAAAGAGAAAAGCAAGCATCTGGCATACCAGATGGTTTATATTTGTGATGCCCAAGGAAAAAAAAAGAATATGGAAGACAGAAAGACATGTTCCTACTGATACTAATAGTTTGGTATTCAAATTATGCTACAAGCATTTTTTTCTCTATAGGAGATTAATGTTACTATGCATCAAAAAGAAATTTTAAAAATGAACTCTTAAGGCAAGAAGCAGACTGAATTTAAATGTATTTTTCTTTGAGAAAACTGAATTCCCTAATTATCTGACAAGTTTTACTAGTTCTAACAGTATTGTTTTTCCCAACTTCTAGCCAACCGTACCTCAGCAAGGAAAGGCCCCTCATAGTCTTCACTCTGCTTGCGTTTCCTCCTGATTCAGAATATGCCCCTTATTTCCTGGTGTATTTTAATGTCTATCTAAGGAAGGATTGTCTCACAAAATATATAAGGCACTGTGTGCTCCAGTAGGTATTTGGGACAGGGCATCTCTGAATGGGATGCCCTGTAGTTTAGCACACCTTGCAGAGCATAGGACTTCCCTAAGGATTTTCTCTCGTAATGGGATGCTGGAACACCAACCACTTACAACATTCAAGCACAAAAGGGATTTTAGATTCTTTTAAACATTTGGTGAGAAGAAACTGAAGAGAAAATTGACTGAATCTAGTGAATCCAGACTAAAATTGGCAAGTGTTTTAAAGACAGGTATATGAGGAAAGGAAGGCTCACATTCCATTCACCTGTTTCCAGATTTTACAGTTCTTTTGTTTTTTGTTATTTACCTGATAAAAAATTTGGTGATTCCTTGTAAATGTTTCCTTTTTGTTAATATTTACAATTTAAAAGACCTGGAAATGCATTATCAAGTTGGTATCTCATATGCCAAAATGTTTGACTACATAAGTAATTTAGAAATTAATAGTGATAACACATTAGCTATTTGGAACTGAGGGGGAAATGTGGTCATGTCATAAATCAGATCTTTCATTAAACAATCCTATGAGTTTAATTCCTTGTGAAAAATATGTGTATTCTTTCCAATGAAGTGCATTACTAAAGAATTAAAGATGGTAATTTTCACCATGGTGTCAAATGTTCCAAAGATAAACAGTTAAATTTAAGCCATGGAACAAGGAAAAGTGAAGACAAATAAAATAAAACAAAATAAAAATTGAATCATTTACTTATTTGTACTAAATATGGTTAGTATTTAGTTTTTGACTTTTTATTTTGTCACATTAATGTCAAGTTTTTAATGAAATGCAGAGCTTCTAACATGATGGATTTATTCTTTCTATAAATGGATGTCCAAAAGCTTTTAAAATTTAAATGATTTTTTATGAGAACACATACACTGTTTTACCTATACAAAAGAAAGAGATAAATATTCACCAGACTATAAATGGTTATAATGAATCACTTTAAAGAGTCACAGAATATTACAAGGTTTTGTCCTTGACTTGACAATTAGTTGCTAATTTTATATTGTCAGTAAATACATTGTTATTATGGAGTAATGCAAGATTAAACATTTAAGACATAGTAATTTTTAAAAATAACTGAGTGTCAGCCTATTGTTTTAGTTATTTAAGTTTACATACGTATTTTAATAGAATTAGATCATACAATTAGCATTGTTTAGCTACTTCAGTAATAAAATATTTTATCATGCTATACTAAGCCTGACATATTTCTGAGGAATACAAATGACCTTTGATCAATACGGGCTTGATATACATGATCTGCTTATACGTGGATTTTTTGATAAATACAATACATACTGTAAATATATTTTCTCTTCCTTACAATTTTCTTCATATTTTCTTTTCTCTAGCTTACTTTAAGAATATAGTATATAACACATATGACATAAAAATATGTGTTAATTTTTTTTGAAGATTTTATTTACTTATTTGAGAGAGTGAGTACCAGCAGGGAGAGCAGCAGGCAGAGGGAGAGAGAGAAGCAGGTTCCTTGCTCAAGGAGCCTGAGCAAGGAGCCTGATGTAGTACTCGATCCCAGGACCCTGGGATCATGACCTGAGCCAGAAGGCAGCCACTTCACCAACTGAGCCACCCAGGTGACCCAAAATATGTGTTAATTGATTATGTTTTCTCTAAGGATTGTAGTCAATAATAGTCTATTAGTAGTTAAGTTTTAGGGAGTCAAGTTTTAAGTGTATTTTCAACTACACAGAAGTCCCACATTTATATTTTCATGTAACGGTAATTATCTTGTTTTAGGGCCAGTATCCAAATATGGTAATATTAGGGTTAGGGCTGTAACATATACATTTTGAGGGACACAATTCAATCCATGTTACACCTTAAAATATATGCCAGAGACATTAAAGGCAAGCTGACCATAGGATTTGCAACATTAGAATAATTTATACATGGTTTGGGGTTGTGTTTTTTTCTTTTTAAGTAAATTCTAAATAGTTTCATGTGTAGCTATGGGCACAAATATTGAATAAAGTTAAAAATTAGTCATTACCATACATAAAGATGTCCTATACTACTATGTGAGCAGATTCCTGTGTAATAAAGATTGTTACATAGATTTAAAAGAGAAAACTGACATGAATTTTTGTTACATTTTAAGATAATTAATTTCACTGAAAATGTAAGGTTATGATTTGGAGATTTTGCTATTTAATACATGTAGGTTATTTCATTAATTCAGAATTGCCAGAGGGGTGCCCAGGTGGCTCAGCTGGTTAAGCATCCAACTCTTGATTTCAACTCAAGTCATGATCTCAGGGTTATGAGACCTCTGTTGGGGTCTGTGCCACCGGGAATGGCACCTGCTTAAGATTCTTTCTCTCTCCCTTTCCCTCTGCCCCTTCTGCTGTCTGCTTGTGTGCATGCTCTCTGTCTTAAAAATAAAAATAAATAAATAAATAAATAAATAAATAAATAAATAAATAAATTTCAGAATTGCCAGAATAGTTTTACAAAAAAACAAATAACTTTCTGGAGGTGAGTAGGGAAATGGGTGAAATAGGTGAAAGGGTGGGTGGAGGATGGGTGAAATAGGTGAATGAGATTAAGAGTACAATTATCATGATGACCCTGGAGCAATGATGTATAGAATTTTTGAATCGCTGTATTGTACACCTGAAACAAATATAACAATGTAGGCTAACATGTTGGAATTAAGTTAAAAACTTAATTTAATTTTTTTAAAAAAATCAATAATGCTGTCTTAGTCTCAGATTCTATTTCACTTTTACCTACCAATGCCCATTTTTCAAATTTCTCACCTCCCAAATTTTAGATTTTGCTTATCTACTGTTATTTATTTATTCTTTCATTCAAAACATGTACTTAATAGATAATAATTTAGAGTTTTTAACAGCCCCTGCTATTAAAAAGTCAGAGCTCAAAGTCTCATAGAAAAATGAGAATAATGGAATATATGATTGACTGCCATTTGATAAATGCTACGAAAAAGGATAAAGAACGAATAGTAGGCATCCTTTAATATATTCAAGGATGACATTAATGAGACAGTAAGCTTAGGCTTAATAATCAAGAGCTATGGTTTAATGGGCAGATGAATATCTGCATGCTGGCATGAAGACTTGAGAAAAATAGCATGATTTTGGAGTCCTGGTAGCATTATGAAGGAAGGACTAAAGGATACAATAAAAGGAAGCAGAATGAAATAGGAGATAGTTTCAGTGTTCTGGATAGCATATCCTACTTGATTTTTCTATTCTACTCAAAGTGACAGTTTTCCACCTCAACTTTTTGTGTGGCCAGAATTATGAACTTAATTAGTCTCTACTTGGCTAGGAAATACCTGGATCCTAGATCCTCTAGGCTGTTTGTTCTCTAGAATAACCTATCTTTAATGTTGAACCATCCTGCACTGCTGCTCACCATGGTAGTAAGGGCAGATATAGCCAGAAGTTCAATTACTGTGAAGGAGAGTAATATGCCTGAGAAGAGGGTTGGAACACCAGTAGCCTAGAGTCAAAATCTCAGTAAATTCACTAGTCAAGACATAAATTCCAAGAAAATTTTATTTAAATAAATCAAGAAAGATAGGAAATAACTTATCTCCATAAATGTAATTGACAAGAATTAGAACTTATGGGGGTATCTGGGTGGCTCAGTTGTTAAGCATCTGCCTTTGGCTCAGGTCATGATCCAAGGGTCCTGTGATGGAGCCCCACATCAGGCTCCCTGCTCAGCGGGAAGCATGCATCTCCTTCTCTCACTCCCCTGACTTGTGTTCCCTCTCTCACTGTCTCTCTCTCTCTGTCAAATAAATAAATAAAATCTTTAAAAAAAAAGAATTAGAACTTATGGATAAACATGTAGGTAATAGAATATTATTCAGCCCCCAAAAGGAAAAAAAAAAATCTTTCCATCTATGATAACATCAATGAAACTGGAGGTCATTATGCCAGTGAAATAAGCCAAATAAAGAAAGATAAAGTTTGTATGATCTCATGTATTTGTGGGGTCTAAAAATTAAAAACAAAAACAAAAACAAAAGAAAAAATTTAACAGATAGAAACAGAAAGAATAGTGCTTGCTAGGAAATGAGGCAGAGTGGAGGAAATGGGCAGATGTTGGTCAAAGGTATAAACTTTGACTGAAATCAGTTTTTTTCTAATGTACAGCATGGTGATTCTAGTCAATAGTACTATATAGCATACTTGAAATTTGCTGAGAGAGTAGATCTTATTATATGTGCTGCCGAAGCGAGCACAACTGAGAGAGTAGATCTTAAGCATTTCACCACATACACCCAAAAATGCAACACAAAGAGAATGCATGCAAGGTTATGGACATGTTAATTGACTTGATTGTGGGAGCCACGTCACTGTGTATACATATATCAAATCATCATGTTGTACAGTTTAAATATATATAATTTTATCTGTTTAATCAGTTCTATCACACTAAAACTGGTATGGTGAAATGATATAAATGCAAACTATACAGCTAAGGACTGGCATACTTGACTCTAATATATGCATATACATGTTTCTATTCATTTTTGTGTACCTAATACATATATACTATAAAATACACCACATAACTTTGTAAGAGTAGGATTATTCCTAATGATTTTTATTTTAGTGATGGACTAAAAAAATTTGCCACATGTGTGACAAAGTATTAATTACTCTAATATATTTTCAAAACTTTTAACAATAATTAAGAAAATAAGACAGACAACAAAAAGACAAAGACACAGGATACTTTTGGAAGTATTTGTTAACTTAATTATCAGAGATGAGTCAAGCAGATGTGACCTATACAAGAGGAATCTTCTATAAATACGAATGAACAATTTCCAGAAGTGTAATCTCAAATAACTAATAAGAATTTCAAAATAATACTCAATATTTTTTTGCAAACTTTTTTTTATTTAAGTTTTTTTATTTCAACATATAATGTAACCCCACCACCCTCTCCCAACCCCTCTGCCCCCACCCCCCCTCAGTTTGTTTTATGACATTAAGAGTCTCTCTTGGTTTGTCTCCCTCCCGATCCCATCTTGTTTCATTTTTTCTTTTCCTACCACCTTGACCCCCACCCCCGTTGCATCTCCACTTCCTCATATCAGGGAGATCATGTGATAGTTGTCTTTCTCCAGTTGACTTATTTTGCTAAGCATAATATGCTCTAGTTCCATCCATGTCGTCGCAAAAGGCAAGATTTCATTTCTTTTGATGGCTGCATAGAATTCCATTATATATATATACCACTTCTTCTTTATCCATTCATCTGTTGATGGACATCTAGGTTCATTTCATAAACTGGCTATTGTGGACATTGCTGCTATAAACATTCGGGTACACGTGCCCCTTCGGATCACTACGTTTGTATCTTTAGGGTAAATACCCAGTAGTGCAATTGCTGGGTCATAAGGTAGTTCTATTTTCAATTTTTTGAGGAACCTCCATGCTTTTTTCCAGAGTGGTTGCACCAGCTTGCATTCCCACCAACAGTGTAGGAGGGTTCCCCTTTCTCCACATCCTCGCCAGCATCTGTCATTTCCTGACTTGTTCATTTTAGCCATTCTGACTGGTGTGAGGTGGTATCTCATTGTGGTTTTGATTTGTATTTCCCTGATGCCCAGTGATGTGGAGCACTTTTTCATGTGTCTGTTGGCCATCTGGATGTCTTCTTTGCAGAAATGTCTGTTCATGTCCTCTGCCCATTTCTTGATTGGATTATTTGTTCTTTGGGTGTTGAGTTTGCTAAGCTCTTT
>RCUC01151529.1:0-50872 GCA_003697995.1 Taxidea taxus jeffersonii | reverse complement strand
GGTACCATGTGGTTCTTGTTCTTTCTTTTATTAATGTATTGTATCACATTGATTGATTTGTGGATGTTGAACCAACCTTGCAGCCCTGGAATAAATCCCACTTGGTCGTGGTGAATAATCCCTTTCATGTACTGTTGGATCCTATTGGCTAGTATTTTGGTGAGAATTTTCGCATCTGTGTTCATCAAGGATATTGGTCTGTAATTCTCTTTTTTGATGGGATCCTTGTCTGGTTTTGGGTGATGCTGGCCTCATAAAATGAGTTTGGAAGTTTTCCTTCCATTTCTATTTTTTTGGAACAGTTTCAGGAGAATAGGAATTAATTCTTCTTCAAATGTTTGGTAGAATTCCCCTGGGAAGTCGTCTGGCCCTGGGCTTTTGTTTGTTGGGAGATTTTTGATGACTGTTTCAATCTCCTTACTGGGTTTGGGTCTGTTCAGGTTTTCTATTTCTTCCTGGTTCAGTTGTGGTAGTTTATATGTCTCTAGGAATGCACCCATTTCTTCCAGATTGTCCAATTTGTTGGCATAGAGTTGCTCATAGTATGTTCTTATAATTGTTTGTATTTCCTTGGTGTTGGTTGTGATCTCTCCTCTTTCATTCATGATTTTATTTATTTGGGTCCTTTCTCTTTTCTTTTTGATAAGTCTGGCAAGCGGTTTATTAATCTTATTAATTCTCTCAAAGAACCAGCTCCTTAATTTCGTTGATTTGTTCTACTGTGTTTTTGGTTTCTATTTCATTGACATCTGCTCTGATCTTTATTATACTTCTTCTCCTGCTGGGTTTAGGCTTTCTTTGTTGTTCTTTCTAGAGCTCCTTTAGGTGTAGGGTTAGGTTGTACATTTGATACCTTTCTTGTTTCTTGAGAAAGGCTTGTATCGCTATATATTTTCCTCTCAGCACTGCATTTGCTGCGTCCCACAGATTTTGAACCATTGTGATTTCACTATTATTTGTTTCCATGATTTTTTTTTCAATTCTTCTTTAATTTCCTGGTTGACCCATTCATTCTTTAGAAGGATGCTGTTGAGTCTCCATGTATTTGGGTTCCTCCCAAATTTCCTCTTGTGATTGAGTTCTAGCTTCAGAGCATTGTGGTCTGAAAATATGCAGGGAATGATCCCAATCTTTTGATACCGGTTGAGACCTGATTTATGACCTAGGATGTGATCTATTCTGGAGAATGTTCCATGGGCACTAGAGAAGAATGTGTATTCTGTTGCTTTTGGATGGAATGTTCTGAATAGATCTGTGATGTCCATCTGGTCCAGTGTGTAATTTAAGGCCTTTATTTCCTTGTGGGTCTTTTGCTTGGATGATCTGTCCATTTCAGTGAGGGGAGTGTTAAAGTCCCCTACTACTATTGTATTATTGTCGATGTGTTTCTTTGATTTTGTTATTAATTTTTTATATAGCTGGCTGCTCCCATGTTAGAGGCATAGATATTTAAAATTGTTAGATCTTCTTGTTGGACCATTTGTGTATCATATAGTGTCCCTCCTCATCTCTTACTATAGTCTTTGGCTTAAAATCTAATTGATCTATATAATTGATATATAGAAATCTATATAATTGATATAAGGGTTGCCACCCCAGCTTTCTTCTGATGTACATTAGCATGGTAAATTGTTTTCCACCCCCTCACTTTCAATCTGGAGGTGTCTTCAGGTCTAAAATGAGTTTCTTGTAGGCAGCATATGGATGGGTTTTGTTTTTTTTATCCATTCTGAAACCCTGTGTCTTTTGATTGGGGCATTTAGCCCATTTACATTCATGGTAACTATTGAGAGGTATGAATTTAAAGCCATTGTATTGCCTGTATGGTGATTGTTACTGTATTATGTCTCTGTTCCTTTCTGGTAATACTTTTAGGGTCTCTCTTTGCTTAGAGGATCCCTTTCAATATTTCCTGTAGAGCTGGTTTGGTGTTTGCAAATTCTTTCAATTTTTGTTTGTCCTGGAAGCTTTTTATCTCTCCTTCTATTTTCAATGATAGCCTAGCTGGATATAGTATTCTTGGCTGCATGTTTTCCTCGTTTAATGCTCTGAATATATCATGCCAGTTCTTTCTGGCCTGCCAGGTCTCTGTGGATAAGTTCACTGCCAATCTAACATTTTTACCATCGTATGTTACAGACTTCTTTTCGCAGGCTGCTTTCAGGATTTTCTCTTTGTCGCGAAGACTTGTAAATTTTACTATTAGGTGACAGGGTGTGGACCTCTTCTTATTGATTTTGAGGGAGATTCTCTGCACCTCCTGGATTTTGATGCTTGTTCCCTTTGCCATATTAGGGAAATTTTCTACAATAATTCTCTTCAATATACCTTCTGCTCCCCTCTCTCTTTCTTCTTCTTCTGGAATCCCAATTATTCTAATGTTGTTTTGTCTTATGGTGTCACTTATCTCTCGAATTCTCCTCTCATGATCCAGTATTTATTTTGTCTCTCTTTTGCTCAGTTTCTTTATTCTCTGTCATTTAGTCTTCTATATCACTAATTCTTTCTTCTGCCTCATTTATCCTAGCAGTAAGAGCCTCCATTTTTTATTACACCTCATTCATAGCTTTTTAAATTTCAACTTGGTTAGATTTTAGTTCTTTTATTTCTCCAGAAAGGGCTTTTATCTCCCTGGAAAGAGTTTCTCTAATATCTTCCATGACTTTTTTGAGCCCAGCTAGAACCTTGAGAATCATCATTCTGAACTCTAGATCTGACATATTACCAATGTCCATATTGATTAGGTCCCTAGCCTTCGGTACTGCCTCTTATTCTTTTTTTGTCGTGAGTTTTTCCTGCCTTGTCATTTTGTCCAGATAAGAATATATGAAGGAGCAAATGAAATACTAAAAGGGTGGCAAAGACCACAGGAAAATGTGCTTTAACCAAATCAGAAGAGACCCCAAATCGTGGGGGGAAGAAAGGGGATAAAAAAGAAGTTTGGAGGAAAAAAAAGAAAAAAAATTTTAAAAGGAAAAAAAATAAAGAAAAAATATATTATTTCCTCCCCCAGTAGTTCATTCTTTTTTATGATTGAGTAGTATTTCACTATCTGGATAAGCCACCATTTATCTGTTGATGGACAATTAGTTGTTTTTATTTTTGGCTATTATGAATAAAGCTGTTATAAACACTGTATACAACTGTAGACATACACTTTAATTGCTCTTAGGTCAGTACTTAGATGTGAGTTTGCTAAGTTATATGGTAAATATATGTTTCATTTTTACCAGTAATGGCCGCATTGTTTTCCAAGTATTGTATTATTTTATATTCTTAACTTCAACATGTTAGAATTCCAGTTGCCTTGCATCTTTTTGAACCCTTTTCTAAGCTTCTAGGGTTATCCACCTTTTAACATTTAGCCATTTCAGTGGGGTTGCCATTTATTACAATTTTTAAGTTTATAAGAAAAATTTTAAAAACTTTAATTTTGCCTCTTGCATAATAGACCATTTTTTGTGCCCCTCAGCAAAATCATTAGAAAACATTAGTAAAATTCAATATTTCTTTATTTTTTGTGACTGCCTACTGCACACCAAAGAGAGCATTAACTTTGACTCTCTCACAGAGGAGTATACCCATGTTTTTATCATTGCTGCCCTCAATTTCTCAAGTCCCTGAAGATGGCTGGGTCAGTACCAAATGGAGGAGAAATTGTTTTATATATGTATATACATATACATATATATATTAAGATTTTATTCATTTATTTGATGGGGAGAGAGATCACAAGTAGGCAGAGAGGCAGGCAGAGAGATGGGGGAAGCAGGCTCCCCACTGAGCAGAGAGCCCAATGTGGGGCTCGACCTCAGGACCCTGAGACCTTGACCTGAGCCATAGGCAGAGGCTTAACCTACTGAGCCACCCAGGTGCCCCTAACATATATAGTTTTTAAGAGAATAAGTAATTTGTAGCAATACATATAATTCAACCAATTTGGAATAGTCCAGTTACTATTTTATCACCAAATATTTGTTTGCTCATTCTCAGTTTTGATCTAAACCTCACCTATAGTTAGTTACCTTTCTGAATCCCCCACAATAATTGATCTGTCTGCCCTTCAATGCTGATAGACCCTTATGATCAATGGATTATGATTATGACATGACAATGATGATGATGGTGAAGATATTGAGGGAAAGTGTAGTGGTGATGGTTGCTTAGCACAGTCCAAGCAAGTACGGTTGCTCAACAATATATATCTTGAAAGATTATATGAATGAATGAAAAGTGGCTTTATGGAAGATTTAATACCTGCCTAATACTATGCTCATTTAAGTTTATCTCCTTATTTTTAAAATGATCCTTTTCTGTAGTTAATTTTATTTCCCCTTTATTAAAGAAATGGGTAGTAAGGCATATAATAACTGTTTATGTGAGTTGGATGTGGTCACTCAGAATTCTAGTTCATATGCAATATCTAGATTTAAATATTCCTTCAATGTGATGTTTGGTTAGGTTCTCAGAATGTCAGGAATTAGAGTTAGAGTCAATACCAATTTTCCAGACAGTTTGGTACTTTAGCCCTACCTTATTCCAATAAATGTTTGTCCAGTTATAAAAGACATTAAATGAGCTGCACATTACTGTAGCTGTATTCAGAGATCATATTGTAGGTGAACTTCTTTGTGCATACATTGCCCAGGAAGTTAACTAAAAGGAGGTTATGTCCAGGCCAAAGTAGTGTTCTTGAGTTCCATGGCCTAATGCCATCAAAGAATATCTTAATACCATGGCAATTTATTTGTATATAATAACCAGTGCTCCATGGAATACGTACTCTCCTTAATCAAAACTAATGATGTACTGTATGGTGACAAACATAACATAATAAAAAAATAATAACATGGCAATTTAACCATGACCCATGGCAAGTTACAACTGTGGAATGTATAGGTGAACAATTGCTGAGCTCTAACTAAATATTTTGCATGCATTTCAAGTCACAATAATTTGTATAATAATGAGTAATGCTTAAGATACCATGTTAAGGAAAAGAACAAAGCTGAGTGTGAAATTTTAGTTAACTGAGGCCAAGTCATACCTTGCCTTCCCCTCCCTGACTGATCACATGGTATCATGGTAAGTAAGCGAAGATCTTGGAGGGCCCTTGATTTTCACTCATATGTGGAATTTAAGAAACAAAACAGATGAACATAGGTGAAGGGAAAGAAAAATAAAATAAGATAAATTCAGAAGGAAGCAAACCATAAGAGGTTATTAACTATAAGAAGTAACCTGAGGGCTGCTAAGGGGAGTTGGGTTGAGGAATGGGGCACTTGGGTGATGAGGATTAAGGAGGGTATTTGATATCATGAGCACTAGGTGTTATATGTAAGTGATGAATCACTATATTGTACTCCAGAATCCAAAAGTGCACTATATGTTTACTAAGTTGAATTTAAATAAACTTTAAAAAGAGAGGAAAAAAGAAGAAAAAATACCCCATGGAACTAAAATTAAGAATAATAATCAGGTAGAAATATAAAAATATGTCAGAAATTCTAATTACAGTATAATATTTAGAAACAGTAAATCCTAGACAGATCTAGTACACACCCTTAGCAGATCTCAGGAATATATAGGCAACTCCTGTTTAATGGCAGAACCTGGTAATGAGAATCAAATATGGTTTGTGAAAACATGAACTGGGATCCTACTTCCCACTATTTTACATGGAAGAAGTAAAATCTGTGTTAAATCAGTTCTAACTCTCAACAAATATTCTAAAACACAGTAAAAATCTCACTATATAAATAATAACCCCCTTGCTAGGGTATAAATACTTAAAATTTTGTTTCATGATTTCTAAGAAGCAAATGTGATTCTTGGCAAACTATTGCTTTTTCTGCGTGAATGTGACTATTCTGAGTACTGCAAAATGCCAAAAACTCCTACCACTTTGTTGATATTCTGTGTCACATGACATGTCTTTCAAACATTCATCATCATAACTGAGTCTTTCCTTGCATATAATTTGTTTTCGTGTTGTAATAATTTTTGGAGTTAGAAATACTAATATTTTGCAAATACTGTTAATTGACAAGTTCTATGGAGAGCTATAGTCTCTGAAGTTTAAGCACTAAAACCAGGAATTTTGTACCTGGAAGTTGTTCTGCAGGGTAGATGGGGAAGTTTGGATTAATAGGTATATGTCCACATACTAATCACCACAAACCCTTCATGTATTAGACTGGGTTCTCTGTTCATTGCTAGCTCATATTTCATCTATATATCCATCAGAGATGGCTTCAGTAATAGTCAACAAATAACATGGAAGAAAATATCCAGAAAAATATAAAGGAAAACTCACATTTCTACAGAGACTAATGAGATGAAACCACAGAGACTTTGTATAGAAGGAACTATAAAGAGAAAACCCTATAAAGAGAAAAACAAACAAAATGGTTTCCTTGCATGAAAATCCATATTAAAAAATAAAGAAGATATCAATAATCTAAAAATAGTTGTTCAATCAGAGAGTACAGACTTCATATTGTCTCTTCAAAATGAACAAGAAACAGAAATTAATAATAGTTTTATAAATAATACTTTCTGGGCAATTAAAAAAATCTTCCTATATAACATCAAAGAGCTATTTGAAGTCACCACTATAGAAATCTAAACACTTTAACCTACTGGAATTTCTAATGACCCCTCTCCTTACATCATTGCTTTGGTTTTATTTTTTATTTTTCCTTCTTGTTTTAATATACAACCTTGGTTTTCTCCCTAAGACTCTTGGAATTATTTTTCTGCTTTGGTTCCAGGGATTTCTGGACTCATCATCATTGTCATCATCATTGTCACTGTCATCACCACCACCACCATCACACTGCTAAATACTAAATTTTAAAATTGCACTATTTGTATTAATTTACTCAATCCACATCTTATTTCACAGATGAGGAAACAGCAGTGCAGTTTTTACTTTTTTTTGAGGGGGGGAGATCATTTGTTTATTTCATGGGAACAAACTGTCAAGCAGATAGTATATGAAAAGCAAGTTTTATGATTCCTAGCCACCCTCAATGTTTGTAATTTATTTTAACATTTTGTCAATAGCTGAATGGTTATGAGATTCCACACTGATAATCATTCACCCAAAGCTTAAAACCCACATCCTACTTTCTTCCAACAACAAAAGATGAGACAGAAGTTGATATCTGGAATTCTTTTTGGTCTTTTTCAGAAAAGACATTTTTATTTATTTTTGAATCCAGAAAGATGTTAAGATTTCTTTATATTTGGTGTAAATTGCATAATGTCATGTTTAGATAATGTCATGTCTAGACCAGCCTTTATAATTTATTGAGCTGTTCATACAGGCAATTTGGAGCTTGCCTTGATTGTTTATTTAATAATTTATTCCCCTCTTTTTACTGTTCCCTATGCCAAAATCCCTAGTAGACAGAATTTGGATATTCTAGACCAAATTACTTTCCCTATAATTTTTCTACCTCCTTTTTTGTCTGTATTTTACTTTGAAATGTCTCCATTTACTTATTTGTCAAGAATCCTGATGATTCTTTTCTTTCAGCTATTATACTTTTAATTTATAAAAGGTTTTTTCTTTTGTTGATTGTTGACCTCAATACTTAGTGGTGTTTTAAGGATGTAGTATTATCTTGGAGTACCCTGTGCTGAATTTTGTTTTTAATTTTCTCTTTTGATGGGTTTGGAGGGAAGAGGTAGCAGCAGTTGTTTCCACCATGCTCTACCTTACCCTCTAGATCAGAGCAGCAGGCACTCTGGGAACTACATTTTAGAGAATCCCTTGCCAGCAGGGTTCCATATTGAATCCCACACTCTGAAAAGTATAGTGTGATGGCCGGAAGGTAGAAGGAAGGCAGAGCCATTATTGATCTGCTAATAGTAGTTGTTACGTGGGTTGCAAAAAAAAAAAAAAGATGGTATCAAGGAATAGAAGGCTGGAAAACCCAGTGTGCTAATGGCAGAACATTAATTTTTATTTTTTTTAAAGATTTATTTATTTATTTATTTGACAAAGATCACAAGTAGGCAGAGAGGCAGGCAGTGACAGAAGAAGGGAAGCAGGCTCCTTGCTAAGCCAAGAGCCTGATGCGGGGCTCAATCCCAGGACCCTGAGATCATGACCTGAGCTGAAGGCAGAGGCTTTAACCCACAGAGCCACCCAGGAGCCCCATGGCAGAACATTTAATAAAACTGTAGGCCCCAGTTACTCTGAAACACACTCACATTCCCAATGAAGCCACAGTGATCTTATTAATGCAAATCTGACCTAGCTTACCAGCATTTCAACATTAATGAATCCCCTGTTGCCCTCAGATAAACTAAATGTCACCCAAATATCTTACTGTTTTGGTTCTTGAAAGTCTATTTCCATTCAACTACTGAAAAACTCTCTTCCTGCACGTGGTATTTGACATCACTGATAATTTAGACTCTGCCTATGCCTTCAGCTCAACTTGTTCTATTTCTTTTCCATCTCACCATCACTAAAGCATATCAAGGAATCATTTTATAGTTGCATGCTTCACAAATGTTGTTGACCATCTTAAAATGCCCTTCATTTCTATTGCCAAACGAAAAATTTCTTGTGTCTTCCAAAAATCATCTTTTTTTAAAAGATTTTATTTATTTATTTGACAGAAAGAGAGACATCACAAGTAGGCAGAGAGACAGGCAAAGAGAGAGAAGGGGAAGCAGGCTCCCTGCTGAGCAGAGAACCGGATGCGGGGCATGACCCTGAGATCATGACCTGAGCAGAAAGCAGAGGCTTAACCCACTGAGCACCCAGGTGCCTCCAAAAATCACCTTTTCTATGAATTCTCCAAAACATACAAAGAGAGAGAAATGCAAACATCACTAGGGGAAAATGCAAGAGAATCACAATGAGATACCATCTCACACTCTTTAGATGGGTATTACTAAAACCCCACAAAGGATAAGAAGGGTTAGGAAGGAAGTTGAGAAAAAAGGGACCCTTGTACACTATTGTACACTATTGATGAAAATGTAAATTGGTGCAGCCACTTTGGTAAACAATATAGTCTTTCCTGACACATTTCAAAATAGAATTACCATTTGATCCAGCAATCTCACCTCTGGGTATACATCAAAGGAATTGAAATACGGATCTCAAAGAGATATCTGTATTGCATGTTCACTATAGCAGTTTTCACAATAGCTAAGATAGGCAAATACCCTAAAAGTCCATATAAAAAAGAATGGGTAAAGAAAATGTGGCATATATATATATATATGGAATTTCATTTAGCCTTTATAAAGAAAAAGATCCTGCCACTTGCAACAACATGGATATACCTGGATGACAGCATCCAAAGTAAAATAGACCTGAAACACTGCACTGCTCTCACTTATATGTGGAATCTAAACAAATATATGGAAGCAGAATATAAAATTGTGGTTGTCAGGGACTGGGGGAGGGAGAATATGTAGGTATTGATCAAGTTTCAGTTATACATAATAAGTTCTAAAAATCTGTATAACATGGGGCCTGTGGCTAACAATATTTTATTGCCTACTTAAGATTTTGCTAAGTGGCCATATCTTAAATTAAGTTCTTTTACCTACTAGGTAAGGGCAAAAAAATCAACAAGGGGGGGCCAGGAGGAAATGCCTGGAAGTAATAGATAGGTTAATGGCATTGATAGTGATGATGGTTTCAAGGTTATCTTGATGATAAGGTGATGGTTTCACTTATCTCCGAACACATCAATTTATAAACATTATATCTACAGCGTTTTGTATGTCATTCATACCTCAATGAAGTGCTTTAAATTTTTGATTGGAAGTATTATAAATATAGAATTAGCTTAGGGAATTTATCTCAATAAAACGTTTTATAGGACCACAATCTAGTGCACTAATTTCCACATTAAGGCTGTTCTTCACAGGGGGCCCATATATGGCTGGTAACAACCATCCTTGATTTATAGATTCAGTTTTGTATTTCTGGTCTTCACTTTTCTATTTGTCATGCTCACTCTTCAATTGTAGTCTCTCTCAAGGTAATACAAAATGCGTTTAGTTACTTTAAGTATAATCAGTTATTATCAAATCCTGGCTAAAACCTTGGGAGATACTCAAACTCTTTTCAGTAATTTGACAATGATTTCCTGATTTATTACTAAATTACTGAAACTCATCTACTTCCATACACTCTTCAGTAGTTCAGATCCCAGGGTGGAACATTATTTCCAATGTTCTTGTAGCATCTTTTTGCTATGTCCATGAGTATTTTCAAGTGGACCCTAGAGATTATATGGCTCAATCTTCATATTTTTTAAAGACTTTATTTATTTACTAGGCAGAGAGGCAGGCAGAAAGAGGGAGGAGGAAGCAGGCTCCCCATTGAGCAGAGCAGACAGCCTGATGCGGGGCTCAATTCCAGGACCCTGGGATCATGACCTGAGCCGAAGGCAGAGGCTTAACCCACTGAGCCACCTAGGCACCCCTTAATCTTCATATTTTGTGAAGAAGAGGACTTACATATTTTTGGAAGTTGACCAGTTAGTTGAAGGCAGCACCAGGCTCATCCAGTGCAAATGATTCAAAGTCTAATCTGCCCCCATTGCATTCTATCCCTACTGCTGCTTCCCTAAGCCTGCATTTTTTTATTGGTAAAGAGAATGGGTACAGTGCCTGTATACATTTTCCCACTTTGATCTTGGCTTTTCCAAACTCCTGTTAATACAATGTGTACAGATAATCATCTGTGAATTTTGAGGGCATGTTGGGTATTTCTTTATTGTCAATCAGATAAAATTGAAATTTATAATAGGATGCTCAAGGTCAAATAGGATCTAATCATGGAGTAGAATATGTTGCATAAAATGAATTTGATATTAAGCTTCAGGGTTTGGTTTAAAAATAAAATAAAAATTGTGTTAAGAAAATAATAGACACATCCTAGCTGGAAAATAGATGCAAAAACTACAAAAGTTTAAAAATTGATTTCATGGAAATGTTTTTAAAATAGGTTATCAGTCAGAAGATAACATTATAGTTGACAACATCAGTCAACCAGGAAAAAAATGTTTAATTTGTTTATTTTCAATACATTATGAAGTAGATAAGCAAATAACTTAGGTTCCCCCAACTTGAATACTTGGGAGAAATTACAGAAGCCTGAAATAAGTGCTCCCTTCCACTGATCTACACAAACATTCTATGGTAACAGCTTTAAGAAAGGAATTAATCATACATATGCATTATGCATCTGAGGTGCTGTAGATAAAATAAGTAATTTAGGAAATAGGAACTGGTCAGCCAAGGTGTGCTGTGGTTATTCCCTGTCCTTAGAGAGTGGCCTAAACGTTAGAACGATTCTGTTTCTCTCCAGCCTGAGACTGATGCATATATATGTAGCTAAGCTAAGGACCAACAACAGAATTTCAGAGCATGCCTGTTGCAAACCATATATATGCCAAGGTGAACTGCACTATGACCAATATTTCCTTGAGTTAGGCATGGAGGGAATGTGGACCCAAGCATTGGTACTATTTCCATCCTTTCCTTTCTAACCACAACATTATATACAACCTTCTATAAATTTAATTATCTAAATGCCTTTTGGTAAATCATTATTAATTTTGTTTTGCCATTTTATGGATAGAGAGAAGTGAAATAAAAAGTGTATAAATCTACAAAATTTTGGAAATTTCAAGCACATGGTTTATATCAGAGGGAAGAATAAAAATTCAATAAAGGATTTTTTGAAAACAGATTTCCATTTTTCTAGGGATGTATGTACAGTATTCAAATGAAGTAGCCAGGGAAAATTAGACCTCATATTATGGGCCAGAATGAAGATACCTGGTTTTCAGAAGTCTTCCACTCCAAAGCCTTGTGTTTTTATTTTTATCTTGATATTTTCATTCTGCACATAGTCTCCCTCAGAGCCTGGTGGACCTGCTTGTTCCGCAGAGTGTAAATGACAGGGTTGAGCAGCGGGGTCACCACCGTGTTCACAAGGGCAGCCTCCCTATTGGAGTTCAGCCTGTTCATTTGCTTTGGTTTCACATATATAAAGACACTGCTGCCATACATCAGCGAGAGGACTATGAGGTGAGAGGAGCAGGTGGAGAAAGCTCTCTGTTTCTCCTTGGCTGATGGGAGTCCCACGACTGTGACTACTATGTTGCTGTATGCAATTATGGTTATGAAAAGGGATGTTATAAGGATAAACAAAGCAAGGATAAAAGCCAACATTTCAAAAGACCTGGTGTCAGAACAGGAGAGATGAATCAGAGGGCCAATGTCACAGAAGAAGTGGGGGATGATAAGGGGACCACAGAAGGATAACTGGGAAAACTTTATTAGCGGACCAATGATGAGAGGGAAGGGTAAAGCGAAGCAGGTAGTGACAAGGAGGAAGCAAGTCTTCAGGTTCATGATGGTTGGGTAATGCAGAGGCTTGCAAATGGCCACATACCGATCCAGAGACATCACTGCTATGAGGAGGAAACCTGCTGCTCCCAGAAATACAATAATAAAGGCTTGTATGAAACAGGCAGGAAAGGAAATGGTTTGTCTGCCTAAAAGAAAGATGAGCAACAACCTAGGAATAACAGCATTTATGACACCACACTCCAAGAAGGAAAAGATGCTGAGGAACAAGTACATAGGTGTGTGGAGCCGGGAATCGGCACAGGTGATGGTGATTATGATAGCATTGCCTACAGTGGATGCCAGGTACGCCAGCAGGTGTACAAAGAAGAGGACCTTTCCCAGGTGCTGGATGGCAGGAAAACCCTCCAAGGTGAATTCTTGGACATTTGTCCCATTCCTCATTTCCATGGGCATCTCCTCCTACAGCAGCATCCCTGCTCGTCTTAACCTACAATAGAGACATCAGGGAACACAAAGGTTTTAGAGGAGCATATGATTAATGTAAGGGCCTATTTAGCCAAAACGACTGGCTCCATTTCAGTTGAATAGCCATTGTGTCGTTTATGCAGTAAAACTTAAACTGTCCCTGCCCCTCCTTCCTTGAGAGCGCCACTCCCCGCAGGGGACTTACTTAAAAAGAAGTCCCAGGGGCGCCTGGGTGGCTCAGTTGGTTAAGCAACTGCCTTCAGCTCAGGTCATGATCCCGGAGTCCCAGGATCGAGTCCCGCATCGGGCTCCCAGCTCCATGGGGAGTCTGCTTCTCCCTCTGACCTTCTCCCCTCTCATGCTCTCTCTCACTCTCTCTCTCTCTCTCTCTGAAATAAATAAATAAAATCTTTAAAAAAAAAAAAAAGAAGTCCCAGAAACTAGTCCCAGATAACAAAGCCCAAATACAAGGGCGGGTCAGGCCAGGTGGAGGTATCCAATCAGTGAGGCGCGCATACTGTCTCCCTTGCTACCAAGGTGTGTGGACCATGCCCTTTGGGCGCCAATTCTGACCAAGGTGATAGGGTAGTTCAAATGCCTACTATGGGGTAAATTATAACTCAATTGGTCACTTAATGTGTGACCTAGCCTGACTGTGCAGTTTTCTCTGTGTCATTGGCCACCTGTGCTGGCCAGGCCCAACCACGGGGCCTTTGCCCTTAAAAGCCAGTCTGTAAGGCAGAGAGGGGTCGCCTCTCTTTGTAAGAGACGGCTCTGGCCTGTCAGTTTAATTCTTGATACTTGGCGCGAAATAAAGCTTTGCTTGACCTTCGCTTTGTATCAGTCTCCCTCCTTTGATTACGGACCCAACAATTAAGTTATTTCCTTATCCAAGAGATTGGCTAGGCTGAGAGAAGAATGGTTTAGGCAGTTGATCCTTGAATCAGAAGGATCTGAGTTCAATACTTGTTCAATACCGAGTTCTTTTTTTTTAATTGTATTATGTTAGTCACCTTATAGTACATCATTAGTTTTTTTTTTTTTACTTAATTTATTTTCAGTATAGCAGAATTCATTGTTTATGTACCACACCCAGTGCTCCATGCAATACGTGCCCTCCATAAAACCCACCACCTGGCTCCCCCAATCTCCCACCCCCCGCCCCTTCAAAACTGTCAGAATGTTTTTCAGAGTCCATAGTCTCTCATGGTTCAACTCCCCTTCTGATTTCCCTCAACTCCCTTCTCCTCACCTCAATACTGAGTTCTAACTCCTGAGAGATGGGTCTTCTTTTAAAAGGAAGTTAATCTTTGTGAACTTCACTTTTACCCTCTATAGAATGAAGATGATAGGATCTACCTGTTCATGTTCTCATGAGACTTAATTAAGATAAAGCATGTAAATCATTTGACATATAATGCCAATATATTCTATGTGTTCCTCAAAGTTTAATTGTAATGCAATGTTCATTAATATAATCTTTAAATGGAACATCAATAGTAGGCAGGAGAATAATTTTTCTAATTATATAAAATTGTACTGTTTTAATAATATTATTAATTTTAAGTAAGCATAACAGTAATGTTAGAAATATCCCGTTTGTATCTGTTTTATAATTCAACACATTCTATAGTCCAAGTTATTATCAACATCATATGTTGAGGACTTATGCTTGGTACTAGGCTGGTCACTGATATTCAGAATTTTTCTATTTTTTCTTCAAAATAACTATTATCCCCTTCTTCTACATTAGCAGAAACTGATGCTTAAGAGAGTTCCCGAGGGCTTAGGTCATATACCTGGTTCTTGAGCTAGATCTGCCATATATTAGAACCCTTCCTGTTTCCAGATACAGTATTAAGATATTTTAAAAGGGAAACAAACATATTGCTGATGGTCTCAAATTGAAGTGAAAGATTTGCTTTAATTGTTTCTATCCTTAGTTAGAGTCACTGATGAGTTATTGACCTGTGGAATGACATGGGGCTTAGGATCTACATTAACACAAGCATTTTATAGAAGAGACTGGAGACTAGAGACATTATGGGCTAGTCAGCAACATGACATAAAGTAGAAGTCCAGGATTTACCACCACTCCCACCCAGGGTTCATGCTGGGTTTTGGAGGAGGTGGGAGTGACAGTAGGTCACTTAACCCACCAAGGAGGATATGCTGGCCACCTGGTACTCATATACTCACTCTTACATCAGAGCTCAGGGAATATTCTTCTCTCTTCAGTCCTCTCAGTCAGAAACTTCCCTCACGATGGTTTTGGCTCTAGCATCTCAACGAGGTTAAAGGTTGGCTGTGAGGGATGTGTCATTCTCACTAACCGACCGTGGGCCAGGTCCTCTGCAGGGCTGCTCCTGAAAGCAAACTGCTCACCCCTGTGTGGACAGCTTGAAGGAGACTCTCCTGTTCCTGCTGACCCAATCCGTCCAGCAAGCCACCACGTTCCCTGAGACCAGGCACACTCAGAGGTCACCTCATGGGAGGCAGGGCTTCCTCTTCATGTGGCTATTGTCTTCCAACAAGTAAAGACCTTGTTCTGGGCTGAGAGGAAATGAGAGGAGAAGGAAACTCATTTGTCATAGTCTGTTGTCCCAGAGAGGGGCGAATATGCATCCCGTGCTGCCAGTGTTCTGACTGACACAGCCTTGCGTCCATAGCCCCAAATGTTTCATAGCAAAACAAGGCTATGTGGCAGCCTTGACCACTGAAAGCCTAGAAAGGATCGGACAGATTAAAACAACCATATTTCACTGCCTCCAATCTGGGCTAGAGCTTGATTCCCAGATTACTTAGGGTTTTGATGAAAGGTCTGGCTCTGCTTCCCCAGTGGGTAAAAGCTACCTCACGTGTAACTTTGCTGTACCTCCAATAGTATTTAACAGGAACGGGCAGCTTCTTCTATGTTTAGCCCTCGGTCTTACTGAGACAAGGGTCCCTCTTCTGCAACATTTCATGTCATGGTTTTCCTGCTTGAAGATACCTTTTATGCACTATGCTCCTCCATCACATCCTTAAATTTCCATGTGGAGAAGCATCCTTGTTTTACTGCATCAACAACGAGGAGCTGCTTACATGCAAGTCTGAGGCTCTGTGATATTTTTCCCACCAGACCATATAGTTGACAAGCAGAATGGACCCAGCCAGTGAACAGAGATGCTGAAAAGACAGGTGCAGAAAGGAAAGACATGACTAGTGTCCTGGGCGCAGCTAATTGGTCACTGTTGAGGACAGGAGTTGCTGATGCAACCCTTTTATTTATCCTTCCATTGTCTGTGGTAATGCTGACTCCCAGATGTCTGCATTGTTCTCTGCCAAGATTTTTCAAGGAAATTATATGAAAATTTCCCAAGGGTTTCTAAAACCCCAAGTTGAATATTGCTACTGGTATGAAGTAAAAGTCCAGACTACAATTTTCTACATGTGCTGTATGCACTGTGGCCAAAACACTGTTGTTAACAGAATAGATTTTATGGTAAATAAGAGCTGGTTTACACCCTGGCTTACATCAGACTTTTGGAAACTGGGGAAGTCCTTCTGGATGTTTGGATCATCTTTCCTCTGCTCTCCCATTGTCTCTATACTTTTAATTTCTATCCCTCCATTTCTCAGTGACACAGGATCCATAGTGGCTGTGACACTTTCCTGTCTTATCTTGTTACATCTTCAGTGCTTTAAGGGAGAAACAATACAATTTTTTAAAGATTTTATTTATTTATTTGACAGAGAGAGAGAGAGAGAGAGATCACAAGTAGGCAGAGAAGCAGGCAGAGGGGGAGGTGGGGGGGGGAAGCAGGCTCCCCACTGAGCAGAAAGCCCGGCACGGAGCTTGATCCCGGGACCCTAGGATCATGACCTGAGCTGAAGGCAGAAGCTTAACACACTGAGCCACCCAGGCACCCCAAAACAATACAGTTCTTATGGACTCTTTCAAAAGGTGTGGAAACAATTAAGGTAATTTCAAAAAAAAACATTATAAGAAGAATATTCTCTTTTCCCTCACATTTGTTGCGATATAATTGACATATAACATTGTGTAAGTTTAAGGTGTTCAGAGTGATGATTGGATACACCCATATATTATGAAATGTTTACCACAGTAAGGTCAACTAACACCTTCTTCACTTCACACAGTTACCATATTGTTGTTGTTACAGTAAGAACATTAAAGTTCTACTCTCACAGATCGATAATGTTTGCTTCTACTGGTCAAAAATATTGAAAACACTGTAAAACGAATCTGTGATTTTAAAAATCAGTATAGCATTACCTAATGGTTACCTGGTTTCTTGAATGTGTTTAATTGAAAAAATATAGTATGTTTTGGAACTTAAAACATATGTATAATATGATTTAATAAACAGTCTATTTGAAAGTGCACAAATACTATTTTAAAGGAGAAAAAATAAGTAGAAAACAAACAGTAAGATGGTCAGGATTACCCCATATTTATAGTAATAAATTAATGAAAATAGGCTAAATATCCAATTTAAAAGAAAACTAAGTTTAAATAAAAATAAATACATAGGCTGAGCTACATGCTACTCAAGAGAGACACAGTTTGGGGTGCCTGGATGGCTCAGTGGGTTAAGCCTCTGCCTTCGACTCAGGTGATGATCTCAGGGTCCTGGGATTGAGCCCCACATCGGGCTCTCTGCTCAGCAGGGAGCCTGTTCACCCCTCTCTCTCTCTGCCTGCCTCTCTGCCTACTTGTGATATTTGTCTGTCAAATAAATAAATAAAATCTTTAAAAAAAAGAGCGAGAGACACAGTTAATATATAAGAACATAGAGAAGTTGTAAGTAAAAGGATAGACAAATAAAAACTAAATATATCCCATACAAACTCAAAGGATGGTGTGGTAGCTGTATGTTTGACAAAGCAGACATTAAGACAAAAACTATCATAAGAGGTAAAGATGTAAACATTTTCATATATAAAACATGTATAAAACACATTATAATAATAAAGGTATTTGTTAATAGGAAGACTTAACAGTCTAAATTTGACTAAAAATAGAGGACTTGACAGATGACAAAACTAAAATTAAATCCAAAATCATGAATGGAGATTTTCAAAACATTTCTCTAAGTAACTGATGGAACAGACAAAAAAAATTAGTAATGACATAGAAGATTTAAACCACATATTTAAACACTTACACATAGAACACTATATCCAGCAACCATAGAGTGATACTAATCTCCAGTTCACATGGAATATTAATCAAAACTGATCATATACTGAACCATAAAGAAAGTTTCAACATAGTTTCAATGATAGACTTGACAAGGACATTACAAGAAAAGGACAATTTTGGATAAATCTGTGAAATAGCTATAAATGCAATTGTAATAAAAAATCATAGCAGGAAGGTATCTTTGTGGAAATTAATCAGCTGATTCTAAAATTTTTATAGAAATTAGAAGCACTAAGAACCAATAAAGCAATCTTGATGAATTAGAATCAATTTGGAGAATATATAAGATTGAAGACTTCTTAAAGCTACAGTGAGGAAACATTGGGCATTTATACAATAAAAAATAAGTAGTAGAGCATCTGTGGTGTGACTGAGCTTCTGAAAGCCAAATATCATTTGTTGTAGAAAACTAACTCTGGGGAGAATTCAGTGAATAAACAAATTTTCTTCAATTTGTAATTTCTCTCCAGCCATCTGAGGTAAAATGTTAAGAAGTTTGCTTGCTGGTCTTCTGCAAGTTCATGACCTGCATGTGAAGGCATGATGTTCCCTTTCTCCTGGAATCCCTTTTATGCCCAAACTGTGACCAATTTCAGATTTGCCATTTTACACTCAAGATTACATTTATTTCCCATCTGGATAATCTGGATCACTTTTGGTAGAAATACTGGAAAGAGATAAATACATGTGCCATATTTTTCTTACTTTTTTATTTTGAAAAAACTGAAATCTTCCAGAAAAGTTGCAAGCATAACATAAAGAATATCTATATATAGTTCATCCAGATTCCCCAATTGTTCACATTTTGTTAATATGTTTATTAATAAAGCTTATTTATCTTATTCTCTGCAGCATTTTTCTAGCCTGTATAGATGATGTCCCATTACTCATAAATACTTCAGTATGTATTTCCTAAAACCAAGAACATAATTATTCTGTTAAATGTTATGTATTGAATTGCATTTCCTCAAAATCTATATGTTGAATCCTTAAGCCTCAATATTACTGTAGTTAGCAGCAGTAGTTAGTAGCAGAGCCTTATAGGATGTAACTAAAGTTAAATGAGGTCATAATGGTGGGACCTTAATCCAATAGGACTGAGATCCTGATAGGAAAGAGAAAGGGTGCTAGGAATGTGCATGCACACACAAAAAAAGGTGTTTGAAGACACAGCAAGAAGGTGGAAATCTGTAAATCAGGAAAAATCTCATCAGAAACCAACCCTGCAGGCACCTTAATCTTGGAACTCTGGCCTCCAGAACTTGAGAAAATAAATTTCTGTTATTCAAGCCACTTGGTTGGTAGTATTTTGTAATGGCATCCCTAATGGATGAATACACTTCCCTATTATAGCACAGCCATTAAAATCAAGACATTGATATTAGTACAATATCACCATCTAACATAGACCCGATTCAAATTTTCCAGTTGTGCCAACAATGTTCTTTATGGCAAAAACAAAACCAACAAAAAAGAAAAATGAACTTCTATTTTCTCCCTTTCATTTATAGTCCAGAATCCAATCCAGAATCGCATGTTGATTTGTTATGTGTCTTTAGTTCCCTTTGATCTGGAATAATTCCTTAGTCATTCCTTATTTTTCATGGCCTTAGCATTTTTAGAGTACTTGTCAGTTATAGAATTTCCCTCAGTTTTAGTTTGTTGAATATCTCTTTCTTAAGCATGTGCACTTTTGGCCAGAATACTAGAGAAGTGAATCTATGTTCTTTTCAGTGTGTCACTTCAAAGACCCATGATATTCATTTGTCCCACTAATAGCAAGGTCAAATTTTATCACATGGCTCACATGGTGTGAGCCAAGTTTTTCCATTTAAAGTTAACAAGTATTTTTTTATTAACTGATATGTATAAGTACTTTACTTCCTAATTAATAAGTGTTAAAAAGTATGCATGTTACTTTTAATTTAGTAAGTAATCATTAAGTAAGTAATCATTAAGTAATCTGTCTCCTCAAACGTATATCCATTAATTGTAGGATCCCCAGATGATCTTGCCAGAATCACTTATTATAAATACTGATTTTCTAATTGATCATAGAAAATATCAGCAAAGAAATGAAGATATTAAAAAAAATCAAATGGATACTATATAGCTGAAAAAAAATAACCAATATAAAAAACTTACTAGAGAGGCCAAAGAGCAGAATTAATATCACAGGGGAAAGAATAAATGAACTCAAAGATACAACAATACAAATAACTTAATATGAACAATAGAGAGAAAATAGACTGCAAAGAAATGAACAGAATCAAAGGGACCTATAGGGAAAAAGAAAACATCTAACCTTGGGATCAGAAGAGTACCAAAACTAGGAGAGAGGGACATGCAGCTAAAAACAGTTTATAAATAAATAATGGCTAAAAACATTCCCAACTGGAAAAAGATATAAATTTACAGATTCAAGAAACTGAGTAAAACCAAATAAAAATCCATATCAAGATACATCAGAAATAAACTTCAAAAAACTGAAGACAAAGGAGTATTCTCGAAAACAGTCAGAGAGTATGATGCGGTATGTGCAAGTAAGAACAGCAGGCCTCTCAACCAAAACCGTGGACTCCAGAAAGACATGGTGCAATATTTTTAAAGTGCTGAAAGGGAAAAACAATTTTTCTAGAATTCTGTGCCCAGTAAAAATATTCTTCTGGAATAAAGGTAAGATCAAGACATTCTCAGAGATGAAGGAAAATGGAAAGATTTTGTTGTCAGTGAAGCTGCTCTCAAATCAATCTATCATCTATCTATCCATCTATCTTCGTGTGTATGTAAAAAAAAAAGTTCTTCAGACTGCAGGGAAGTGAATACCAATGAAAACTTGGAATACTTGGAATATCAGGAATAAATAAGGAACAACAGAAAGAGTAAAAATGTGGAATGCAGCACAAGTGATGTTACACCTTTTCGGACCCAAGGACTGAAGAAGCATTACAGCTCCTGCTTTTACTCTCTTATGATCTTGAGGCCTCCATGTTGTGAAGAAGTCCAGTCTAGATAACTAGAAGATGAGAGAGACTTCCTCAAGGAAGAGGCATACCCAATAGACAGCACCAGCTTCTAGATGTGTAAGTAAGGTCATTTGGGGCCTTCTACATCCAGGTAAGCCATAAGATACCTGTAGCTATCTGAATGATTCTAGGCAAGATCAGCAGGAAAACCAGCAAGGTTTGCCAAGCCAAAGAACTGGAAAATAATAAATCTTTGTTGTTCCAAGCCTGTTTGAAAAAGTGCTTAAGAAAATAAGCATGAGCCAAAGACTTTGAGAAAACCTACTTCAAAACACATATCTGATAAAGGACTTGTATCCAAAATATATAAAGAACACAATTTAATAATAATAAGTCATCACAGAAATGGATTACTACTTAGCAATAAAATGAAGCCAACTACAGATACATGCAACAACATGGAGAAATCTCAAAAACACACAGAATGAAAGAAGCTAGACACAAAGAGCCTATGGTGTGATTCCATTTATGTGAAGTTCAAAACCAGGTAAGACTACTATATGATAATGAAAATCAGCACAATGGATTATCACTCAGGGTGGAAGGCAGTAACTGGGGAAAAAGAGAAGGGAACTTTCTGGGGTCATAGAAATGCCGCATATCTTAAGATGGTGGGTACATAGGTGTATACATTTCTCTAACTAATCAGCTTTAACTTGTGAATTGTGCTTTTTATTTAAATGTAAATCATGCCACATAGAAATAAGAAATTGAAAAAAAATAAATTCTTAATATAAACAAATTTTAACATATATTATGAGCAGATACAGTTTTTTCTAAAAAAAATAATGTACTTAACAAAAAATTGAAATAAGGGGCACCTGGGTGGCTCAGTGGGGTTAAAGCTTCTGCCTTCAGCTCAGGCCATGATCTCAGGGTCCTGGGATGGAGCCCCACATTGGGCTCTCTGCTCAGCCAGGGAGCCTGTTTCCTCTGCTCTCTCTCTTTCTCTGCCTGTCTCTCTGCCTACTTGTGATTTCTATCTGTTAAATAAATAAATAAAATCTTTATGAAAAATTGAAATAAAAATGTTTTTTCTTTAGAAATACAATCTTACAAAATATTTAATCATTTTTGAGCTGTATGGTTTTTTGTGAAAAAATTTCTGTTACAAAACTCTTCCTAACTCTAGTGGGAGGAAGACTCCAGATATAGTTATGAGCTAATGACAAAAAATGTCCTCTGACTCTTTAATGTTCAAATAATTTACTCTAGTATTTGATAATTTCAAGGAAGTATTTAGAAGAATATTTGAATTGCTTTTCAGGGGCTAGTCCTCTTATTGATGGTGAACTATAGTCTATTTAAAAAAATAAGTAAATATCCCTTTATATTCTTTATTTTCATGATGCTTAGATGAGAGTTCCCATACAAGATCCCTGGGACCAGTTTCAGTGTTTTCCTGGACATATTCCACTTGCTCAAAATTTCTCTGAAGTAAAGGAAACAAATTTTCTTGAAATAGAAAATTTGCTGGGCGCCTGGGTGGCTCAGTGGGTTAAGCCTCTGCCTTCGGCTCAGGTCATGATCTCGGGGTCCTGGGATTGAGTCCCGCATTGGGCTCTCTGCTTGGCAGAGAGCCTGCTTCCTCCTCTCTCTCTCTCTGCCTGCCTCTCTGCCTACTTGTGATCTCTGTCTGTCAAATGAATAAATAAAATCTTTAAAAAAAAAAAAGAAATAGAAAATTTGCTTAGTTAAACACTATTTCCTTATCTCCCTTGAAGATTACAGTGATATGCAGGAATGCTGTGTACACTAGGACGAACTTTATTCTTTTCTAGATTCTAGCACAGCATAAAATTCTGTTTCCATCACAAGACATAATGATTCAGCTTTCAGAGTATTTATAATACTGGAATAACTATTACATCAATAAAACCTATTTTCTGGTTGAGTCCAAATTTATATGATGTTATAAACTGCAAAAAGTCAACCAAGAAGTGTCAGTGGATTTTTGAAGCAATATATGGAGAACATGACAATGGCATACTTGTGAAGCCTACTCATTAAACATGTGTTTGTCAGCTGCTCCCAGGACCACTCAAGGAGAAAATGTTGGGAGAATAATGAATGAATTTTTATTGGAAAAATGCCACTGGGGAAAACTGCCAAAGTGTTATAGTAACTGGAGAGACTAATATCCAGGCCAACAGATGTAGCATGCAGGCAGGCAGGGAGGGAATGAAGGCTTTTGGTGTTGTCAGCCCATCTGACTCAACATTTATACTTTGTCTCCCCTCCTGCAGCCCACTGAACCACTCAGGGAACTAGCAATAAGTCTTCTTCCAAGCACAGTGGAAACCCAGTTCAAAGGTCCTTCCAATTTGAGAAGCAGGATCCTCATCTCAAACACTCTTTTCCCTCATTATGCCACTGCCAGGTGATTATTAACTCCCTAGTTGCACTGGTTCCCAAAATTTGGCATGCATCAGTGTTACCTGGAGAGTTTTTTAAAGATCACTGGGCCCCATCGCAAGTGTTTCTTATACTGTAAGTGCTGCTCACAAATTCGCATTTATAATAAGTTACCAGGTGATATATTGCTACTGTTGTAGGGACCACACTTTGAGACCCAATGAGATATTTCACTCCTTTGACATCACTCCAATTCTCTTCCAGTAAGTGTGAATTCATCTTCATGAAGATTATCAGTGAGGGAAGGGGAAGCTGAGGAAATAATTAGCTGTTTTACATCCAGGAACAAAATGGAGTATAAGCAAATCAATGCCGTGGGACATAGTAGTCTCAGGTGAGGGGCTTATTAGAAAGGAAGCAGGGGTAGGAAGAATAAAGAGTCAGAGTGACAGGCAAGAGGAAGTTTGTTTATTTATTTTTGCTTAACTTGGTGTGTCAACTGGCTCTGAGAGCCATAAGCAGAAAAGGCTTCAGAGTTAGTTAGTGGTAATTGTGATAGAGTTATCAGGGAATTCTCCAGAGCTGCATGAGACCCTTGTCTCCCTGAACACCATGAGTAAGGAGCTATCACACAGAAATTCTCTGTGCACTTGGGCTTACAATAAGAAGTAACAAATTTATTTCCTAGCCTACCAGTGACTCCAGTGGGGATAAATTAGCAGATAATTAATTCTTCAGGGAGCATTTTCATTGTTTTAGTTCAACTTGAAAATACTTTTCTGTGAAACTTACATGCTTGTGGGAAATCATAAAGTATTGCTTTCATTATCCTGCTGATTCTCTAATTAACTAATGCAGGAAAGTAGTTATCAGGCATTCCCCTCCACCCCCTTATCCCCACCCAAAAACTCAGTGAGTCTGCCCTTTGAACTCTGATTGGGACTAGGTAAGGCAGTTACAACACAAAAGGTATGCAAGTAATTTAATAATACAGTGACTGAGTATTGGGTTTTGACTGGGGAAGAAGGAAAATGAGTCAAGACCAGAAGGTGTTCAAAAACTGGAGGTCCAAAACTGATTGCACATGATAAGCAAAAATAAAGAAGTAAAAAAATAACTGTAGGAACCAGTTCCAGGTAAGCTGGGAGTGACATGTTCTACCCTCTCTGCCCCACTGAAAATGGCTATAAAACAGAGTGGCTGGGACAGCCGTGAGAGGATTCTGCCCTGTGGACCACAGCAGGAGGATCGGAAAGAAGACCAGAATTCGAAGTAGCACCAAATCAGTGATGAGTTTACCATGTTTATTTATTCTCTGGTTCTCTTGCTTCTTGGTCCAGTCACAAAAGTGAGCAACAGAGAAGAGTAACAAAGTCCCCATGCTTCTGGCCACAAAACCCAAAAGAGGCACTTCAGGGACATGAGATGTATTGGGGAGATTATGACGTGGGGTAACCAGAGGAAAGCGATCCCATTAATTTGTTCAGTAACTCAAAGATGTACTCCCAAACTGTGCATGATGGGATCTGATCTTTTTTTTTTTTTTAAGCTTTTTTATTTAGACATATAATGTAACTCCAGCACCCTCTCCCAACCCCTCTATACCCCTCCCCCCTCAGTTTGTTTTATGACATTAAGAGTCTCTTTTGGTTTGTCTCCCTCCCGATCCCATCTTGTTTCATTTTTCCTTTTCCTACCACCTTAACCCCCACCCCCGTTGCATCTCTACTTCCTCATATGGGATCTGATCTTAATCAGCATAATCAAGACTTTGAAAACGGAATTACCAGAAAGATTTCTGGCCCATTCCAGACTGCCACTGGTGGTACACATGTGGGACAGATCTGAATAGCTTTGCAAAGGTTTTGAAAACTGCACTGACATTGAAACTGCCTATAGAAGATGGGAGGGCACGTATGTCTGAACCGAATCAGGTCCATTTCCTGCCAAAACAAAGAAATCAACATTTTCACAAGCATGTTTAAAACGACTCAGAGTCTGAAAACATGATATCCCAGTTCAAAATTAGTCAGCATATGAAGAACCAGGAAAATCTTGATTCTCCTAGGAAAAGATATTAAGACACATCACCTCTCACATGAAAAGATGTAGAAATTACCTGACAAAGACTTTAAATCAATTATTTAAAAATATTCTTCATGTTCCCAAATCCTGCCTTCATTTGACTTCTTTGAATATTTATTATTCCATTTTAATTCATCAAGTTTTAAAATATAATATTTATTTGGATAGATTCCTTAAGTTCTTACTAGGAAAATCACAATTTACATATTTAACTTTCCATAGTCTAATTAGAATCAACACTTAAGTGGAATTTAGAAATCTTTCAACTGCATGGATCCCTTTATCTTCCTCCTTTTTGTTCTAATTTTATTTATTTACTTATTTATTTATTTGTCAGACAGAGACAAATGCACATGAACATTCACCAATATAGAATTTTTCCTGCATCATAACATACATTTTAATAAATTTACAATAATTTAAAACATACAAGTCATATAAATTCTCTGACCATAATTATATATAAAACTACAAATTAATAGCAGAAAGATAGCCAGAAAATCTTCAGGTACGTAGAAATTAAATAGCACATTTCAAAATAATTTTTTGGCTAAAAAAAGATTACTTATTTATTCCAATCTATTATTTATCACCAATAGGAAAATAGGAAGTAGGAAGGAAAATATTTTCATATTTTGAACTGAGTGAAAAATGAAAACATAACATCAAAATTTGTGGGATGGAGCTACAGCAGTGTTTCCAGGGAAATTTATAGTGTTACCTGATTATAAGTAAGTCACAAGTCTTGCCCATACTCAGTGGGAGGAGATTACACAAGGGTGTGAATACCAGGAGGTGGAGATAATTGGAGGCCACCTGAGAGTTAAAATGGCACACCCCCTTTATAAGATTTCCATTAGAACAGAGCTGGAAAGCTAGTCTAAGGTAAATCTGTCCTTAGAGAAGGAGAATGGATTTTATTAACCCTTTACACAGAAAGAAAGGGTTTGGAGAAAAAGTGACCAATCTCTCTTTTCCCTTTCCAGACCCTCTCTCTTTCCCTCCATCCCAACACAGTGCCTTCATGCAGTGTTAGTGGCGGAGTTTGTAGCCTTCCTTAAATACTCATGTGCTTAAATACTCATGTATTAATTATACTTAAGTATACTTAATGGGCATTTTCTCTAAAAGTCAGATCATATTGATTACATTATTTTTAAACTTGCTTTATTCTCTTTAACTTTTCACTTTGAAATAACTTCAGACTTACCCAGTAAAAGCTGCAAACTGAACACAAGGGATTCTCATATACCCTTCATACAGTGTCCTAAAATATTAACATATAACCAGAAAGGAATGATCAAAACCAAGAAATTAACATTTAATCTGCAGATCTTATTAATATTTTCAGTTGTCCTACTAACTGTCCTTCTTCTGGTCCAAGATCCAATCCAGGGCATGTGTTATATGCAACTCTGTAATCAGCCATTTTCCAAAGCGCTTGGTTCCTTTTATCAGGTTGACTTGGGCCATTTCAGCCTGATCATGACTGATGTGTGTCCCAATCCGTCATCTGAAGCTTTCAATTCTTTAATAGAGCTTCTTACTACTGAATCAAGCTGCATTTATTTTGTTCTCCTAAGAGTGGTGGTATGTAAGCCTCCATGCACTCCCACATGCTTTATTGGATTACTTAGTTTTTGAAAATTATAAACGGAAATTTGTGACAGAAATTCTCCTCCTGGGAAAAGTACTGTCTTTCTATATTGTCAATTCCTTTCACTGTTTTAACCAAGTTCTGACATTCTCTCTCTCTTGCCTATTTTGTTTGACCCTAGCTTGAATGTTAAAAGGGAAGCTTTTTTGAGCCTTCAGTGATAGAGATTTTCTTACTCACCATTCAGCTGTCTTTGGGGAAGGTGCTTTTTTTTTTTTTTTTTTCCCAGTTTTTGCTTTTGTTTATTGCTGGAACAATAAACCTTTCATCTAAAAAACACTCAGTGGGGAGGTTTTGTCCTGCCTGTTTAGGAGAGAAACACTTAATGAAGGAGATCTTCATTTTTAGTTTTCCTACCCCAGAGCTAATGATTTCCAGGCTATTAACTGTGTAGTTTTAAAATCAAAAGCCTGACACAGCATTTCATATGGACTTCTGGATGCTGGCAATCAAGACTTGCTCTTTTTTGTGTGTGTGTGCCACAAGGAGTCTCTCTGTGCCCACATCAAACCTTAAAGCAGAACTCTTATGAATTCTCACTACAGTCATAATCCTTGTGCTTAAATTCTAAAATAACACAATTTCACTAAGAGTTATTTAGAATTGCAAAGGCCATTATGCAGAACTTTTCAGATGGCAAAGACAAAGCATTCTGGAGTAGCTTCCAAAAAGAAGGAAATATAACAAATATTCAGAAGGCAGTTTTTTTGGATTGGTTTGTTGAGGGCTCAAAACAAAATTTTGACTCCATTACAGTCTTCCTCAAAAATTCTCTGGGAAAAGCTAAAGAACACACTTTATTCATATCACCATACTCTGGTCCTCACTGTATCTTCTTATGTTCTACCTGCTGTGATTTCACAACTTAGATTACTTCCCTCAAGGTCATACCCAGAAGACTACTGATGAATGGGTTATTCCTCACTTCAGAAGGTAAATCAGTGGAAGATGAATATAAGCTGAGTCATATTAGAGCCATAATTAAAGACTTCCAAAACCTCAGAAAAAAAACCCAAAATATTGCTATGGGTTTTTAAATTCTATTAGTTATTTCCTGGCCACTTAGTCTTTCTCAGATAAAGGCAAAATTTATTGAAAATTATCATGTGGGAAAGTTAAAACAATTTTTAAAATACCATCACAGAAGACAGTTACCAAGGTCTAGAAACAGGAAGAAAAGAAAAGTAGGTCATTTTTTAAGTCCTTCCTTAAGACTAATAGCTGCTGTTGTAAGCAAAGAAAAGACAACACTAGAGAAGATTTTAGAATTCTGTTTCAAGAAACTTTTAAACAATATTCTTGTGTGGACTCCCAGCTAATGTAAAAAGATCCCTGTCCTCTCTGTGTAAATGTGCTAAAATCTGAAATAGGGAACTTGGTCAGAAAATTGTATGAGAAATTGTAAATCTGGGGAATCTCCAATAATCTGGCTGAATATTTTCAGACAGACCTAGAAAAACTGATAAGTTTAGGGCCAATAACACACTTATGCCTTTGAGATAAAAGCACTGGTTCCTGAAACAGAAACTGAATTGAAAGACCCTCTATCACCTAAGAATTATAGCACTATTAATGAGGACATGTGCTGCTATATAGCAAAAAAGTAATGGGAAGAGTCAATGTCCCTCATTACCTAAAGGTAAAACTAATCATCCCTTTCACTGGTCATTGTAATACTTCTGTTTTATTTGCAAGGACCAAATAGACAAAATTGTGGCTCTGTTCAATATTTTGTGCAGTTAATGCAATAGTATACTTTGTTTTTTTCATATAGCCTAGTCTAAACAGCGTAGTTTCTTTCTTTAGTTCTACCTGACGATAAACTTTCTGTAACAGACTTGAGATCAGCATTCTTTACTATCCCAGTAGATAAAGATAGTCGATATTCATTTGCTTCACTGGAGGGAAAATCAACAAACACTTGGACAATGATGACTCTAGGATGAGCTACTAAGGTGCCATCTTATATCTCCTGACATTTAGATCAGGTATCTAAAGAAGTGTCCATATTGATCTACCTGATACAACATGTCGAGAATCTCCTTCTGTGCTTCACTGACTGATTCTTCTAAAACTCATTCTAAGTATCTATTGACTAAATTGGTTTAAAAAGGATGTAAAGTTTTTAAGGAAAATCTTATGTGTCAGCCAAAGGTAAAGTTGTTTGGGGAAAGATTGATGACTATTCAAAATTATCCAAAACCATTTTCTAAGACAATTGGGAGAACTTCTTGGATATACTGTTTATTGCAGATGATGGGTTCCCAGTTTTCCTGAACTATTAAGGTCTTTACATAAGTCTCACTCCTATGGAACTCAGAAGTTAAAGATGTTTTTCATAGGGGCACCTGGGTGGCTCACTTGTTAAGCATCTGCCTTCGGCTCAGGTTGTGATCCTGGTGTCCTGGGATTGAGCCCTGCATTGGGCTCCCTGCTCAGCAGGAGCCTGCTTCTTCCTCTCCCACTCCCCCTGTTTGTGTTCCCTCTCTCACTCTCTCTCTGTAAAAAAATAATAAAATCTTAAAAAAAAAAGATGCTTTTATTATATCAGAATGTGCCTTCAACAGCCACCTTTCCTGGGTCTTCTAGATGATGATAAACTTTTCTTCTTATATGTCCAGGAAAGTTCAGGTCATGGTCTAGAGGCACAAATGTAAATATACCCATTAAGGACACACTATATAGAGCCTGTTCCTTGACCCAGTAGCTAAGGTTTATTTTTCCTGCCTCTAAACAATTGTAGCTATAGCTAAATTTTTCTGCTAGTGAAACTGGTCACTCTTTTCGCCTTACCCAATGACTGGGCATGTTGTGTTTTTAATGGGATTATCTATGCCCAGAGCTGGTCGTCTGGATACCCTCTCCAAAATCTTGGTGTGATATTATTCGCTGATGGGTTTTATCTTAAAAGTGAAAAAGGTCAATACCACATGTGGTTTCTCCTTCGCCCATGCAAGAATTTTGAAGTAAAGTTGTTTAGGTTTGAGACAACTGATTTCCTTCAAAAAACAGCTGCATAATTTCCCATCATATGACTGTGCCATACAGTTAATTATTAACTAAAGCCATAAAGTCAATTATTAGAAAAGAATGAAACTAAAAGTTTCATATTCAACTACATAAAAGATTATTAAGATTATATATAGCAAATATATTTTATATTATATAAAATATACATAAACAAATCAGGTACAAAATGATAGACTGAAAGAAAATATTTACATCATACCTGACAGCTAAAGGTTAGTATGCTTTTTTTTTTTCCTAAGGAGAGAGAGGGTGGTGAGTGGAGGAGAGGGGCAGTGGGAAAAGGAGAGGGAGAGAGAACCCCAAGCAGGCTCCATGCCTACTGTGGAGCCTGATGCTGGACTCAGTCCCATGACCCTGAGATTATGACCTGAGCCGAAATCAAGAGTCAGATGCTTAACTGACTGAGCCACTCAGGTGTCCCAGGTTAGTATTCTTAATATATTAATTACTCCTAAGAGAAAGACAATTCAATAGACAAATTAACAAGCCTTATAAAGGACAATTCTCAGAAGAGGAAATGTACGTCAAATATGCTAATAATCAATAAAATGAGAAGTAAAATAAGAGTTAATAGTGAAATAACATTTTATCTATCATATTGGCCAACACTTAAAAGAATTACAACAGTTAGTGCAAGCTAAGGGCTCTGGAAAAAGGCCCCATTCCTCTGCTGTGGTTGTACAAATTGTTACAACCTTCATGGAATAGAACTTGGCAGGACCTAGTGACATTTAGAACATGCATACCCTTTGATCCAGCAATCACACTTGGGAGATCCATCCTACAGAACCTCAAGTCCCAGTACATAAGAATTTATGTGCAAAGAGCTGTGTCCCAGACTCAGCATCCATGCTAGGAAGTTGTTGATGATGATGTATTCTTTTTGAGGCCATTGTGGGGATTAAAGATAATTTGTAAGAAGTGTATCTTACAAATTAGTTATTAGTATTAAAATATGTAGCAATGTGGAAATAGTGTGGAACTTCCCAAAGAGGACACCACCTGTCCAGTCTAACTCCTCATACATCATCCTCTGTACTTAGGGTTTTTGATAGCACAGGACCCAGCAAGAGCAGCAAGGAAAGAACAGAAGGAAATAACAGCAAGGAATAGCAGAAATAAATTCAACAGTCAAGGACAGAAGCCTGTGCTCCCTCAGCCCAGGATGGAGACACCCTGGAGGGCTACCTCCTGGAACTCTAGCTCGCTAATCTTTGATATTTCTCTTGAGTGTTAATTACTCCCAGAAAGTTTGGGATAATGGTGAAAAGAAGCCTCTGGATCTTGAAGGCAGAGGATGAACCCTGGTCATGTCTACAGGGATCCTGGGGTCTGGCATTATCTGCTTGTCTCTGATGGCTTTGTTATCTCATGGAGATAGGTATCCAGTGGGTACTTCCAGGGAAATTGGAGACTCTGGGATGAATTCTCAGGGGCCACTTCTAGCCATAGGAGACTCTGGGAGCCTTTGTTGAATCTCCCGTAGTAGAGACATCGCACTGGGGATTAGGCTTCAGCATATGAATTTTGGGGAGATACATTTAGTCATTCTATAGCAACTGTCCCAAGGGCCTGCCTTCCACTTTCTGAGATTTCCTCCAGTAAATACCCAATACCCTTTAAACATGCTTTTGCTTAGGCTCTGTTTTTGGTGGTATCCGAAGCCAGAGTAAGTTTATTTTTCCTTTCTAATTCCAGGAGAGTATTTCCTTTCCATTATTCTGCATTATGTGCCAACGACCTAAATGGCTTGGAAGCAGATTATTGTCCAGAGCCTCCAGATAATAACACAAACTGGATGACACTTTGATTTTGGTTTTGTGAGACCCTAAACAAAAAAACTCAGTCAAGCCTAGTCAGGCTGCTGACCAACAGAACTGTGTTGTTTTAAGCTAATAAATTTGTGGCACCTCATTTTTCTCACTGATCTTGAGTCAAGGAGCAGGTTGAGAGATAGAACCTATGCTTTTTTAGTGTCTTTCCAAAACTCATGTTCTTCTTGGAACATGAGAATGTGACCTTATTTGGAAATAGGGTCACTGTGGGTCTATAATTAGTTACAATGAGGTCATGCTGAAGCAAAGTGACCCTTTCACCCATTATGACTGGTATCCTTACAAGAAGAGAAGAGATACAGATACAAACAGAAGAGGGAGAAGGCCATGTGAAAGTAGAGATGGAGTTTAGGGTGATACTAAGGAGCACCAAGGATGGCTAGCAACATTGGAAGCTAAGAGGAAGGCATGGAGCAGATTGTCCCCTAGAGCCCTCTGAGCAAGATCATGGCCCTGTCTACCACTTAACTTCAGATGGCTAGTCTCCATAATGTGAATGAATCTAGTTCTGTGGTTGAAAGTCACCTAGTTTGTGGTACTTTGTTACAGTAGCCCTGGGAAACTCGTACAGGCTCAGTGTCTTCCTGCCCTTTTAGGTAGTTTCTCTTCCATCAATCAAAACCTGAGCTTTCTATGAAAGGAAGCCTGTGCTGCACTTTCCTTAATCTAGCCTTATTTGCTAGCCAGGAGCTTGTCTGTCATTCTCAGGTTCTAGTGAGACTATGGGTTTTTATTCTCAGTGGTGTGTACATGAAAATGTCAGTGGGATGTTGCTGGAAGCCACTAGAGCGTGCTATGCCGCACAACTGTCCTCTTGATGTTGTTGACGCTGCAGATTTTTGAAAACTACCATAAATCATTTCTGGAATCAGGTGAGATGTTAATTATCATGATAATATTGCTAGAAGGTAAGAGAGCACTTCAATAGATAAACTTTGCCCTAGCTATGGGGCTTTGAAGGGTTAAAAGTCTAGCTCCAGAAAGGAAAGGCATAAACCGATCAATTTCCCTTCAATCTCAGAAAAGGAGTAAAAGAATTTAGGATTGTCAAGTGGTACCAAGTGGTATCATTTGGAATAACACACATTCAGCATCAGAAAGTAGATAAGGAAAGGAAATTGAAAAGAACCTGAAACATACATCAGGCTACATCCTTGAGACATTCTTCTATGCAACTACCAGAAAAAGTCCATCAAAATGCAAATTTTGTTCTGCCTTGTCCCTACTTCCTCTGATGGTACCATACTGCATTCTAGACATCGGGCCACACTTCTTAGCTAGGTATTCAAGCCTCTCCATGTGCCCTCCCTACCTCCCTATCTTCATCTCCTCTACTCCCCAGCATACACCCTCAGCAGCAGCCAAGCTGGGCTATGCACAATCCCCTGAATATTCCGTGTTCCTTTACTCCTCTGCCTTCACACGTTTCCATATGGACATGCCTTCTCCTCCTCCATTCCTCTCCCACTCTACTGGCAAATCCTTCCTGGCGCCCCAACCCAGATGGTACCCCCATCTCCCCCACAGTGCCTGCTGGAGCCAGCGCAGGTCTCTGCACACAACCCCATCCTATACCTTATCTCATGGTTGACTTTTCTAGTGCAGAAAGCTCCTAGGCAGGGGCTATGGCCCAGTGAACTCTCCCCCCAGTGCCCATCAGTGTTGGCTAACAGATACAAAGCAGAGCACTGACTGCACTTTCAGAGTCACAACAGAGGCGAGCAGCAGCTTGATGTCTATGCAGTGGAAAGACACAGAGGCAGATAAAAACCTAATATATGTTGAACAGGCCGTGGCACCTAACTTTTTTGGCCAAAGGGGCACACAGCCTTAAAAGGCATGTCTTGGGTGCCTGGGTGGCTCAGTGGGTTAAGCCTCTGCCTTCGGCTCAGGTCATGATCTCAGGGTCCTGGGATCAAGCCCCGCATCGGGCTCTCTGCTCAGCAGGGAGTCTGCTTCCTCCTCTCTCTCTGCCTGTCTCTATGCCTACTTGTGATCTCTCTCTGTCAAATAAATAAATAAAATCTTTAAAAAAAAAAAAAAAGCATGTCTTTTCCATCTTTGTGACCCATGTGCACCACAGTAACCAGATTTTATCTCCAGTATTATTTCCCAGTGAGAGGAGCCAAGATTCCTCAGAGAAAACTGATTTCATGGTTCAGAAAAAAAAAAAATCACAGTAGGTCTGGACTCACTGATAACATAAGGTCAGGATGCTCTCACAATGTCAGGGGGAGGGGCTCCCACTAGGGAGAATGAAAAATCAGAATAATAATTACAATGAATTAGAACAAGTTAAGCCAATGAAAGGCCCTGAGTTAATAAAATATTTAAAACAGTTGATATGATGTGATAAAACAGTAATTGTTATGTCAAAACAGATGAGTGTAGTAGGATGAAAACAAATGTTTTATTTCAGTAAGTATCAGAATATTAATGTAAGGAATTTTCCCCCTAATTATATGTTAGTAAAAGGGTTTTGTGTGTATATATATACACACACACATATAAGAATATACAAATATGTATTTTTTATCTAAGTAAACAGAAGAGAAATGAATTGCCTAAGGGCACATGGATATTCCACAGCAGAGCTGGATCTGGAACTCAGGACTAATCACTCTAACTCAGAGATACTTCTGTTATACACACTACGTCTCACATTCAACACCCTTCTTCCCCTCCACCTCACCCTAGGTGCACACAACCATGAACACAAAGATGTTCCCATACATGGATTCTATGATACCATTTGGACTTCTGGAAGTGGGAGAGAGAACAGCACCAGGAAAAGGATTAGAAGAGTCAGTACCAGATGAGATGGTGAGTTTATGAAATACAGTGCTACTTAGGACTTTTCGCCCACCAGGCGGAGGTGACAGAGCACCTAGGCATCGCTCTGGGACCTCCTCTCTCGTTTCCCCTCCCGTTTCACCCACTCTTCTAGTCGCTGTCCTGCTACAGGAATGTAATTGGCTTTACGTTTATAAGCATAATGCATGCAAATGCTCAGAAATTCAACCTCAGGAAAGCAAACTGCTCTCCTAGCTCTCAGGCTCTGGCGTCAGTCTCTACAACTGCATTCCATTCCCCCATGGGAATCTTGCCTTTGAACCTTCCTTTCAGTGGCCTGTGCTGCACAAGTTTTCATGGAGAATCCTTGAAAAGAGTGTCTCTGAGTAGAAGGGCAGATGAAAGCATGATGACTGAGTGGAGAATGGCAGGTAAGGAAAGGAGGGAAACAAGCACAGGCAGATCTTTCAAGGAGAGCGGAGACAGAGGGGAGCAGAGAAAGCAGCTGTGATTTGCTCAGCCAACACTTCAGATGAACTCTTTTCCTCTTCTACCAGGATAAGAAAGGGATTTACTTATCCCTCTGTGCCTTAGAAGTTACTTAATATCTAAGTTACTATAGAAATGGAATGACAATCAGGTAATTTGGATGCAATGTGCTTAATTTTAAAAATTATGCTTGCATTCCCAAAGACATTTTACTGAATCCCAGCTGACTGTAAAGACTGGCCCCAAGTTTTCAACATTTTGAGTACGGTATTTTCAAAGGAAAATACAAGTTGAATGTGGATCAACTACAGTCCGGTTTCCATTATATCTCTTTTGCTGCCATGCAGTGACAGTTCTATAAACTACAAGAATCCCAGTATCCTAGAACAATGAAAACTTTGGTGACTGAGTACTTTCTACTTTCTTTGCCCATGGGGTGCCTTTATTGGGTGGAGATACTTCTGAGCCTAGGGACTTAATATGCTGATTTGCATCCGTGGTGACAATCTACTCCAGAGCACTTACTAAACATGTTTCTGGGTCCTGTACAAAGTGAGGCAAGCAGACCCCTGCAAATGACATGTGGTCCTTCTATAGCTCAAACAAAAAGCCATGAGGACATCATGAAAAATAAGCCCATCCCTGAATACTTGGGTTGCATCCATATCTGAGAGCTTGTAAATAATACTCACCCTTGTTCCCTTTGTTCTGGAACACTTTACATGGCATACAGGCTTTAACCTGCATTAATAAACTATACAGCTTTCAACATTAGAGAAAACAAAGGAGGGCTCATTGAATAACATGAGGAAAGAGGACTGGTATTTGTAATCTTGTCCCTCTGCCGGCTGGTCTCCTGTTGGCCTATGAGGAGACCCAGCCAATAGAGGGCAGCAACAACATTTTGTTTTTTGCTCACTTCCAGAATGAATGCTTTGTCTACAGCCAAGAGTGAGACCAGACTTGATTGATTAGACCTTAGGTCCCATTGAAATACTTTGCTACAGATGATCTCACAATGCTCTGAGCAGATAGAGGGCAGCCCTTTGCCTCTCCCCAGACCGCCATTCATTTTCATCAAGTCTTCAGGAAAAACCATAGGTCAAGACTTGTAAAATTGTCCTTGGAACAGCAGTGTTGAACACCGAGGTCTACATGTAAAACAGAACCTAGGTTTAGGTTCCTTTGGTCCTCAAGGGGCAAATAAATCCAAATGTATGGGTGTCAACACAACTAAGATAGACCCAGGCATGGAGCCAGAGGAGACGGAGGCTGTGTGTAGTAGAATCAACACTCATTCTGTCATTCTATTCTGGCAAGTCTCCTCTTTCTTTGAGGTCAAGGGGGTTAAGACTGCTACTTTTATTTCTGATAGTCATAAAGATGCATTCATCTCACATGATCTAGGATGGGTAACAAGAAGACAACCAAAAGGCCATGGATCTTTTGGCCTGTTTGACCTTGAGTAAGTTACCTGAACTCTCTCAGTCTGTTTCTTTATCCAGACAATGGGAATAATATCTGTTGTGAACTGAAGAGTGTCCTCCCAAAATTCATTATGTTGAAGCCCTAACCCCCAATGTGAATGTATTAGTAGATAGGGCTTTTAAGGAGGGAATTAAAGTTAAATTAAATCATAAGGGTGACACTAATCCAATAAGATTACTATCTTTATAAGAAGAGGAAGAGATACAAGGAGCATCCTTCTCTCTCTCTCTCTCTCTCTCTCTCTCTCTCTCTGTGCATGCATAAGGGAGAGGCCATGCAAAACACAGTGAGAAGATGACTCTCTGGAAGCAAGGAAGAGAAAAACAGAAAACAACCCTGCCAGGACCTTGATCATGGACTTCTAGCCTCCAAAATAGTGAGAAAATGTCTACTGTTTAATATACCCAGTCTGGTATCTCATTATGGTAGCCCAAGCACACTAATACAGTATCTGATGTTGGCACAGGATGGTGCAAATATTAATTTCCTTCTTGAATATCTTCCTTGCTTAGAAATAGATATTCAATTTCCTGTTATACTTGTTCACTCACTCGGATACTACCACAAACATCTCAAGATCAGCATTTCTTAAAACAAATTCATCAACTTCTCCCTCAGGCCTCCTAGTTAACTAGGCTGGAAACCACTACCGTTTCCTTTCTTGCTTGTACTTCAAATATGATGTGTCTCCAGGCCTGTCCATTATGTCATGACAGCATCTCTTGCTTCTCTCCTCTTCAGCATTGCCATTCCAGAACCCCACTTTAATTTCTTCCCACATGGACTATTCTGAGTCCCCTTAACTCTCAGTGACAGCAAGTGGTCTCCTTGGCCCACATCTCTACGTCTCAAATCATCTAAAAAACATTCTCTCCAAATTAGTAACTTAAAATCTCTTCCAAAAACTTTCCAGGCTTTCTAATTTTGGAGGGTGTGGTAATGCTGGGCCACAAAACTGATACTAAGAAAACGTACGTGTGTGTTTGTGCATGTGTGTTTTAAAGTCACAAAGTCCTTAAAATGCTCTAGATCTGGCTTTCAGGTGAAACACACAGTGTTGGCTCATTTAAAACTTGGAAGTGACAGTTGTTTAAAATGATATAGACTCTGTGTATGTGTATTTTATAATTCAAAGAGCATAACAGAATTGGGTCATTAAAAAATAATCATCCAAGTTAAGAGCAGGTGAGGCAAGTGGCCTTTCGGGTCCCTTCAGACCATGAGAATCTCTTCTTTAAAGGTTGATGCCATTTTATACATTTGTTCTTTCATTCATTCATTCACTCACTTGACAAGTATAAGTGTGTACCCTGTGCATGGCTAAAGAATAAATTATGAAATGAGTAATGACCTCCAAGAGAACAGAAAGATTGAAGAAGAGGGATAAGATGGTGGATGGGGGAAGAAAAGTTCTAGGTGGACTCTCCAGTTAGGTAGATATGGTAGTTGACAACCAGGCTGGAAACTCCCCAGCTACCTCCTTACCTCTTTCTTTAACCTTCTTTCTGTACTTCCCTCTTGGCCATTCTTCATTAAAATTTTGACTTGAATGACTACTATAAGCCAGGAGCTCACAGTCTACTAGGCGAGAGAAAGAATGAGAGATTGAAACATGGATCTTTACAATTCAGTTTAAAGGAAGAGCATCCAGGGAAGATTCAAGGCTGACTTCTTGGAGGCCTCTCAGAGTAGGTAATGGTCAAAGCAGGATAAACAAAGTTACAAAGCAGTTTGGAGATGCTGTCACTCAGTGTGGAGCACTGAATGCAAGATGAGACTTCAGGCCCAAGGCAAGAAGTAAAGCTCTGTAGGTCCAATTAGCCAAGTGGGTCTCTTGTGGGGGAGTTTTTCTTCTAGCAACATGGTTGTTCTGTTTCATGGGATGACTGCCTTCCAACCCGTGCCCTAAAAACCTTTATGCAACTCATCTTAACAAATTGTTTTACTCCTAAGCTGATATTTAAGTCTCTCTCAGAGGCCCATTCCAGCGCACATTTCTTGGATGAAACTGGACTGTCAATAAAGCAGCCACTTGCTGTTCCCCGAGCATTCTTCTATGCTTCGAAGCTTCCACTCCATCATGTAGCTCTGCCTCTCCCCTCGTTGCTCCCTCACCCCATCATACACAGAGGCTTTCCATCCTTAAAACTCTAGTCCAAGTGTGGCAAACTGGAAGGGTTGTGACTTAAAATCTGGAATTTTGGTGTCTCTTGGGAAATTAGGAGCTGATATGCCTGAGCCTGAATCTCTGCATGGCAACAAGTGGCTGAAATGGAGTCGGGTTATCTTTCAGAGGAGCACATGCCCTGCAGTTTACAGCGCGGATCTCTGGCTTAGCTGCCTGGCCTCTACGGCCTTTTGGTTTCCATTCCTTAACCTAATAAATGCCATCCCTTTTGTGATCTAAGAATTATAGAATAATGAGGACATGTGCAGCTATATAAGCAAAAAAGTAATGGGAAGAGTCAGTGTCCCTCATTATTTAAAAGCAAAACTAATTATCTCTTTCACTGGTCATTGTAATACTTGTTTTATCTACAAAGACCAAATTGGGAGTAATACTTTTGTCACTGACAATTTTTGATTCCATATAATAGCTTCTCTGCCTCTGGCAACCTAATAAGCTAATCAGTGAATTCTAAACAGTGTCCCAGGCTCCATGCTAAGCTCTCTATCTGCATTAGTTCATTTAATTTCCTCCACAACTATCCATATCTTCTCCAATTTACTCAAGAGCAATTATTTAAATTGCCCAGTTGTGAGGTAATTAAGATATAAAACTAAGTGGGCTGACCCCAGGGCTGTCTTCCTCATTAAGTCCTGCCCACCCTTACCAAGGAACAGTACCCTGTATCTGACATAGACACCATTTTATGCAAGCACATCACACCTCCAGTGATGGGTTACAGCAGCAGTTCTCAAGTGTATCCTGGACCAGCATATCAGCATCACCTAGGAACCTGTTAGAAAGGTAAATTATCTGGCTATAGCCCAGACCTGATGAAATGTGTTAAGAAGCCCTCCGGGTGATGCTGAGGCTCCCTGAAATTGAGAACCACAGGCAAAGGTCCAAAGTGCTTGCTTTCCGAGTTTCTCGTTCCTCTACTTGACTACTCATTTAACCAAGTTCTTTAAACTAAGGCCGCCTTGATCAGTTTTATCTCTACCATACTTACAAAATAACTGAATGAATGAATGTGGCAGGCAAAAATATTTAACAACACCCCTCACTTATTAGTGTAGGATGAATGAGATTTCAGCAATACTTAAAAAACAAACAAAAACCTTAGGGCTTTTTTTTTTCTCCTTCCCAAGTAAAAACATCCAGAAATTGCCTAAGGAGCCTGTCAGTGGAATAAAAGGATTCAATTTAGTAAACCAGAGTGATGCTGGAAATTTAGCAGAATATTGAGGGGCAGCATATTTTCAAAGGAGACTGTACTCAGAGGCAGTGCCTCTCAGATTCACATTCTCCTATAACTCAATTTCCAGTAGCAGAACACTTCTTTTAATTCTTTGACTTAGAACAGTTGTGGTATTTCCCTTGTTAATATGCTCATTAAAGGAGATGCTGCTGCAGTGCATGTTAGTTACCACAGAAGGCTACCATGTTACCTATTGGCTTCTAGTTTTAGGACTCTGAAGAAGAAATGCATACCACAAACTGGGAATACATAAAAATCTGGAGTATTTGCTTTACTTTATAGAATACGGTAGTCATTCTGGGTAAAAATATAAAACTATGAAATCTAACAATAGACAGTCTTTCTGTTGCAGGTTGCTGTCAAAATTGGCAAATTCTTCAAGTGGTGTTGGTCCCAGTCAGAAGTTACTCCAGACACAAAACTTCTATAAAACTGATGACAGATCCTCAAAATGGCCCTACAGCCATGCCCCTGCTACAAAGTGACTTGCTTGTGATTAATAGGATACTTGGTAAGTGGTCAAAGATCAAGTCTTTCGTAAAAGATAACTGCAATCACCTCATACAAAACACTTTGTGGATATTCTTTTGGATGGAACTGTTGTCAGTGAGACCATCTTCTATGACTTCCACTCAAATGCAAGGCCAAAAGGGAGGCAAAGTTCAAGCTTGAGGAAATAAAAAAATAGGCAAATCAAGTGATTGTTCCAAAAGCTGTGATTTTAGGGGTTGTCTATATCATTAAAACCATTTCCCAGGAGCAGAATAAACAGAGGTAGTAGTATGCAAAATATTCCATTTTGTTTATTTTTATGGGTAACTGTCATTAATACAGCAGGAACTGGTATGATTATAAAAGATACAAAAAAAATCAGAAGAATGTTAGCATTCAATAGAAATTAAAACCTGAGCTGAAGGCTGATAAGAAAGTCTGACATTTGGCACTGTTCTGAATAAAGTGAAGAAACATGTATGCTAGACTCCATAAATAATTCATATTAACTCAGAGAAAGTTAGTTTACATTTCAAAATCTACACATGGAGCTACAAATGCACCAACAGTTGAATTAAATGACTTTCACTACTGGCTTAAACACTTGTTTAAGATAACCAGTGTTACCTAAAACTCTCAAAGGGGGAAAGCAGAGAATCATGTAAATTGTAGATTTCTAATTAACAAGTTGAGGTGTGTTGGTATATGGTTTAATTATTTATTCATGTAGATCTAAAAGGCTAGCTCAGTTTGTCAGAACATAAGAGAATGTCAAAAGACAAAGGCATGGGCATGGATCAACATAAGTCCACCCCAACTTCTGGAAAACAAGAGACAGTCTAATACCACTTCAAAGAACCCTGCTTCTAAGAGTAAGAGACTTGCAGTTTAATTCAGTTCTCACTTTGGCTTCTAGAATATCTCTAAGAATTTAGTGGAAAAGAGGGAAATTCAATTCCTTTAATTAATAACTGTCCATTAGCAGAAGGGGAAACAAAACAAAACAAAATCAAATCAAAAAGCCAACAGAGGGATGGGCTTTGTTGATTAAAAATCTGTGAACATGAATACATGTTAATATGTTGAGTCTTGAGTTATACTTACAAACCAATGGTTAATATACTACAAAACTTTACACACATAAAATCTCCTCATTGGTTGCAGAACTTTCGAACTAATGGGATTAACTTCTTCTCCCTTTTAACTACTCCTTCCACAGAAAGTCCTAATGCTGAGGAGTCATCAGAATACCTGTACTTTTACATGTGTCATCAAAACATGGTTGTTTTAGTCAAATGATGCAGGAAGCAATATCACATGAGGTCAAGGATCTTATATTCTCTTAAAACATAGTTTCAGTTTTTTGTACTCCAAGTTACATAAAAAAAAAAAAAAAGATGAGAACAGTTGGACTCATAGTTTCTTTCAGCCCAATATTATTACAATGTCTCCATGCTAGGAAAGGATATAATATTTAAGAGTTCTATTACAAAATATCTCCAGTTCTAAAAGAGAGAGCTTTTATTTATTTATTTATTTATTTTTAAAGGCTGAAGCAGCACCCTTTCCTTAGCGGAGACCAGCCACTGACTTCCTACCTGTACCGGCTTTCCAGGATGACACTAAGTGAGTTTTTGATCTAGTATTTTTACCCCTGGTTTTACGAGGTTTCTCTTCTTTGTGCACCTTCATGTGCTGCCTAAGATGAGAGCTCTGGCTGAAGCATTTGCCACATTCACTGCACTGGTAGGGCTTCTCCCCTGTGTGGGTTCTCTGATGCTGAATAAGGTGGGAACTCTGGCTGAAACATCGGCCACACTCATCACACTGATAGGGTTTTTCTCCAGTATGAATTCTCTGGTGCTGAATGAGATTTGAGCTCTGTTTAAACCTTTCTCCACACTCATCACATTTATAGGGTTTTTCCCCGGTATGGATCCGCCGATGCTGAATGAGGTTAGAGCTCTGAAAGAAACTTTTCCCACAATCGGCACATTTATGGGATTTCTTTCCAGTGTGAATCTTTTGGTGTTGAAAAAGAGTTGAGCTCTGACTGAAACTCTTTTCACATTCAGTACATTTATAAGGCTTCTCATCCAGGCTTCTTCTCAGTCTACTCAAGCTTGAGTCAAATCGAACGGTCATTCCCCATCTTTGTCGCTGCCGGCCTGTTTTGCGTGAGTTTTCATAGGCTTTTCCTTGGCTCGAGCTCCGAGAAATACTTCCCTTTGGTTTTCCTAACCGCATGGTGATGAGCCAAATATATTCTTAAGAGTCTGCTCTCTTCTTCTGAACTGAAGTTTCACTTCCTAGAGCTACGTAGCTCAATTTTCTGTGTAGAAGAAAAAAATAAAAGCCAAAGTAGATCATTCATTATTGTTATTATTCAACTTTAACCCGATTATTCATTCTTCAGGCCACGGAAACTGCATCCCTTTATAAATTAAAAATGTATCTGATACATAAAAACAAAAAGAATTCTGAGGGGGAAATACTTGCAAAATAATTCTAATAATTCCCAGGGTTTCAATTTAACAAATATCCCCAAATTTTGACCATATTTACCTATGGAGTTTTTGTCTGTTGGGACAGGATGAAAATGATAAATGGGAAATATAAATTTTTATTGGGCATTATCAAATGAGTATATAACTGAAGGATTAAAAGGTGGAGACACCATAGTAACCTAAGAAGAAATAACTCTGAAAGATAATCAAAATTTGGGTATTAGACTATCATTACATTTTAATATTTACTTCTATGTTAAAATTCTACTTACTTACTGGTGACTATTTAAGGCATCCAAATTCGAAAGAGATGACAAATTATACTACTATATTAAATTATTTTTTGTTTATCCTTTCTTGTTTCACCATTCTACTGTCACAGCATGGATACGACTTGGCTCTACTTTGTAGCATTGTTTTGAAAGTAGAACTACCCTATAAGGAATGGCAAGTTTCCAAGAGTCAATTCAGTCATATTAGATGAGAAAAACGTAAATGAAAAAATGCCTTATTGGTTTTTTTTTTCCCCCCTTAGATTCTAATGACCCAAGAAAGAGGACAATTCTTTGAAAATGTGAAATAAGTAAATTGTTTCTGGAGAAGAAAAAAATTCGGAAGAATTTTTACTGGAAAGTTAAATAAAACTGAGTAGAAACAAAGGGTGGTGAGTAGAACACAAGAAAAGGAGGGGAAGAAAATAAGTTTGCATGCAAAAATAGAAGTTTTAAAATACTCAAATGCTGCAAAAATTCAAATAATTTCATTTGTTTATTTATAAGGTTATTTAAAATAATGGCCATAAACAAATCACAAACTCTAAATAGGTGACAATGTGGGATAAGCTAGGTTGAGAAAGTAGTAAAATGACTGAAACTATTTTTACATCTTGTGTCTTTAGTAGACTTTAAAATGGGAATAATTACCCTGAGTCTTTGCATAAAAACTTATAAAGCAAATAACTGAAAATACAAATGACATCATTGTTCTTGCCTTTCCTTCATCTTTTTAGGTAATTCAGACTCCAGGCCTGGTAGTACTGAGGACTTTATTTGGATAGTTAATAATTATCTCTGTTGTAATTACAGAAAGAGCAAACTGCATACAATACCAATCACCAAGGGAGCACCACTCATTAACTCTGGTCAATATTTGGGGCACCTGGGTGGCTCAGGTCATGATCCCAGGGTCCTGGGATCCAGCCCCACATAGGGCTCTCTGCTCAGCAGGGAGCCTGCTTCCCCCTCTCTCTCTGCCTACCTCTCTGCCTACTTGTGATCTGCCAAATAAATAAAATCTTTTAAAAAAAAAACTTTGGTCAATATTTGCAGAGTATCCATTACACAGTATTTACCTATTTACAGAATATCTGTTTCAAGGAGACATTTGTTAGGTACATAGTGTTGATCTTCAAAACAAAGCTATGATGGGAATTATACATTGAAAAAAATATATTTTTTAATGCTATAGAAGTCAGATCTGGTAGGAAACTCTGAGACTATGTAATTCATCTAGTACACTACAGATGAGAAAATCATACTGAGAGGTAGCCTTAGTGGTACGCCATACACTGGTCTATGACCTTTAATTCTCATAGCAGCTTTTTGCGATGCTTTCCATTTTACAGCTAAGGAAAAGGCAGGCCGACTTCGGCCAGGTCCCCAACCCCTAGCAGCTTGATCCTAGAGCTTGTCCTCTTGGCGGCCGAACTGATGTCCAGCGCCATGACCGGTACTCAGCAAAATTCCTCCGCAGGTGCAGATATTACGGTAAACCTGAGCGATGGGAGCTATAGTCCTGCGAACGCGCATACCCGAAATGGACCTGCTTTCTCCTACATAAAACCGGGAGGACAACAAAGCTGCGACCTCGTCGAAGTGTCAGAGGTGTAAAGGAGCCAGTATCTGCGGCTCGCTCCTGACAGCCCTGTGCTACCCCAGCATCGGATCCAAGGTTTTAGTCCCGATAAGCGCCGAGCGACGGCCGTCGTAGGGACGGCGGCCCGCCCCACAGGCGCTCCCGTGCAGGCCTCCGCCGGAGCTCCTCGCAGGCCAGGCCCGCCCAGCTCCCTCCGCCCTCATCCCCGCCCGGCGCCGAGCATTCCTAGCGGCCCGGGGAGCGGGCCCCCGAGCCCGCGCCGCCCAGCGGCGGCCAAGCGGCGCCCGAGCCACCTCTGAGCACCGGGCCGCGCGCCCCCGACCCACTCACCGCGCAGCGGGCCGCCCGCCGCCACCCTGGCTCGCTCGCTCGCTGGGCGCCCCTCGCGCCGCCGGAAGTACGGGCCTCACCGTCAGTAGGCGACGCGCGGCCGCTCTAGGAACGTGGCGGGGGCGACCCTCTATGGTGCTGGGCCCACCGGAAAGACTAAACCCTCCGCTTCCTCCTGTTTGTTTCCTTTTCCCGCCGGGAGGAAGGCCACCGGAGGGCCCGAGGGCCGCGAGACCTGTGGCCGAGTCCGTGTGTGTGCGCCCCGTGGCCTCCGGGGCCGGCTGACTGCAGCCCGATCAGTCGGAGCTTTTGAAAGGCGGCACTGGCCTGACCGACCCCTAGATCTTATTCTGCGCATAAGTTTTGAGCATTTACTAATTATAAAGCGGTACCCAGGAGAGCCGAAACTGTTACTGATACGGTCCCCAGTGCTTAAAAAAGGTGTTTTTGTTTTATTTTGTTTTGTTTTAACCAAGTAAATGTCAAGATTTTTTTTTTTTTTAATTCCAGTGTAGTTAACTTACAGTGTTATATTAGTTTCAGGTAAATTTTAAGATCTCAGTTGGCTTTCCTGAGCAATTCGTGAATGGGTAGCATCCCATCTAGGAAGTAGAGATGTTCCAAGGAGTTGTACAAAATGAAAGGTTTTTATAGGAAGGAGGGTGGAACAAAGAGTTATTAGCGAAAGAAAAAAAAATGTCATATTTTGGTGGGGAGGAAGGAAAGGCAGTTTTTGTCATAAGGATGAACTCAACAGTGCCTCTAAGGAAATTTCAAATGTTACAAGACCACATTCCTGGGATAGGTTGAAACTGTAACTGAGTCTTGGTTTCCTATGGGCTGAGGCGGTGAGGGGCGGGGGCAAATGACTCCATTTTGGGCTTAACTCCTTAATTATCACCAAAAAGCCTCTGGGAGATGGGTCATACTCTATAGATAATGAAACTTAGAGAAGTTTGCTCAAGTTCCCACAGTGTGTTAAGTGGAAGAGCAAGGATTGGGAGGGCTTTTTTTTTTTTTTTTTTTTTGGCACCAGAGTCTACTGATTTTCAGCATAACCCCTCATTTCTCTTTAATAATGATCTCTCCTGGTTCTCCTCTCTTAAAAGCTCCTCCTCCTCCACCAGCCTGGCAGGGGCTAGGTCATCTACCCTCTCCTCCTTTCTCTTTGCCCTCATTCCCCTGTAGAGCTGCTCCAGTCTGATGGTGTCCAATACCATCTGTTTACCTGAAGATTCCTGACTTGGTAACTAGTCTGACCCTGGGATGCAAACGGTATTAAAACTCCAGACCTGTATATATCCAATTGTTTACTCAGCTGCCATTTGCATGTGTGCCGGACATCCTGAACCTAACCTGCACCACAGAGGAATTTCTGATATTCACCCAACCTGTTCCTTCAACAGTCTTCATCCCAGCAATTAATGGCAACTCTTTCTTTCTAGTTGCTCAGGCCAAAAATCTGAATGTCATTGTGCCTTTTTTCACCCCAAATCCAAACCCAATCCAATCCTGAACTCTGGTGTCTGTCATCAAATATATCCTGAATTGAACTGCTTTCAGCACTTTCACTGCTATAACCTCCAACAAGCTGAGGCTTCTCTGAGAAACCACCCCACAGGGACCAGCGTGCCCTTGAGCCTAGTTGTATTTGAAGAGCTCGTTCTAAGAAGAAGGGTATACACACATGGCATGGAAAAGCCCTGTTTCAGCAGGGAGCACTGCTGCATTTGGCAAGACCACAAGAGAGGCTGGTCACAAGTGCAGTAACAGTCCTGGTCCATCTCCCACAAAGGGACCCTGACAATGGTTCTGTCCACCAAGCCCGAGAGAGGCTGGTCATAAGTGCAGTAACAGCAGTGGTCCATCTCCCACAAAGGGACCCTGACAATGGCTTTGTCCACCAAGCCGAGACTTTGCTTTCTGTTTCTTTTGGGTTCCCTGGGAAAGGAAACTCTGGGGATTCCCATTCCTGGTTTTGCAGAAAACATCTCTATTAAAAGCATGGCCGGGAGGGAGTAGAGCCCCACTCTGTATGCTGAGTCCAGGGGCAGGTCAACAGCTGGCTTTCTTCCAGGCAATCTCAGCTTGTGGGGACAAAGTAGAGCACGTGTACATGTACTGTTTTTATACTTAAATGGCTTGGCTCTGACTGCATTTCCTGCTTGATTATAGGCAGGGGGGCTGCTGCCCACCTAGGCACCTGGGAAGGATATCCCCGCTCCTTCTCCACAGCTGCAGGGTGCCTGCCTCCTGCCCACAGTAGCACACATTGGGCCTTGCTGGCTCCTCGGCAAATCACCTGGCCAGAAGGGATAAGGCTTGTGCTTTGTTTCCCTGGGACTAAAGGACCAGATGTATCCTGGGTGAACACATGGCTTTATTGTGACAGTGGGAAGGACTTTAATCCATTTTCTGGTAAACATTCCTGCAGGTGGCATATGGTTATCACATGAGAAAAACAAGCTGTTTTTTTTTTTGTTCCTTCTGATAATTTGTTCTGGGCAAACCACCCTGTTTTCCCTGAGTCCAGTCCTTCTTTTGCAATCCTGTTGATTTCATCCTGTGTTTATTATTTTCTCTGGTTCCTGAGATATGACCTGGGAAGACAGTCCTGTTCTAGGAGAGGACATTCACTCATAGGAATCTGTACTTTGTTTGTGAATACTTTTGTTGTCTGAGGTACTAGTTAGTGAGGGAGCACATGAGAAATACTGTAAGCTCTATGGAGAGAAGAAAAGAGAGTTCCCACATAAACCAGCAGGAAGCCACAGAGCTAGCAGAGAAAGTCTGAAGTGGTGGTGGCACAGTGAGCTGAGTTAGCAGCTTTTCAAATTGCCTCTGAAAAACAAACACATTGTCAGTAAAAAGACTGGCTAACTAATCCCTCAGATGACTGTAGAAGTGTGCACTTTCCCCTTTCCTGTGCAACTTGCTAGTGATTTTTCTTAGCTATGTTTTGATAATGTCTAATTCAGAAGTGGTGCTTATCTAGGCAGGCCTTAAATAACATTGTAATGATTGCCAAAAAAAAAAAAATCCTAAAATGAGAAAAACTATAAAACAAAACCAGCAAGTGCTTTTGGAGAGCCTCTGACAGCTTCCCATGTGCAGGGCCCTGTCCTGCTCCTAAGCCAGCAGGTGTTTCCCAGGCTGGAAAGCCACCTACCCCAACCTGGGCTCAGCCTCCAGGCCTCCTCCCAGGGACCTACACCAGCTCTATCGTCTGTTGGTCCCCTGACCCTCCTGGATATCCAGCTTGCTTCTCCAGTTGAGGATAACACCGAACACCTCCTACTGAGATGAACTGTGGCTCCATCTTTGTCCCTCCTGAACTGAGCATGAGCTTGGCACAATTACTCCTGAACAGTGGATTGGCAGTTAAACTAGACCTGAGCTTGTAACTATGGGTTGGGGAGTAGAACAGCCTGGAGAAGGCCGTTTGATTTGTTTTCTACCCTCCCTGAGGTACTACTGCCATCCCATCTGAGCCCCTGCCTGGAAGATTCTTATGGTCTTCCTGATGCTGAGATTCTGTGAATCAGGGTGATTCTATTGTTTACCTTCCAGGCTGCCCACAGACCCCCACCAATGATTCTTCCTCTGTGCCCTTTGGCTGCCTTTGTCCTCAGGCCCCACACTAGTCCTCAGGCTATGCACTGAAATGAATGAGTCACTTTGGGGTCCTGAGCACCAGGCCGTGGCTTAGCTTTGGCTCTTTTGACAAATTTGGCCACACATATTGTAGGATCAAAGTTTCAGAGGATAGATCTGGGAGTCAGGGTAGATACATACGCAGAAAGAAGAATTGGTCCGAATTCCTTCAGTTCAATACAGAGCATATTTATTGAGCACCTAGGAAACTAGGAAAGGAAGGGAGAGCAGAGATGACAGATACGGCAGGGCGTCTCCCTTGGGCACCTCTGCATGTCTCCATGATGACGGAGCTAGGCCAAGGAAGTCCTGGCATGAAGCTCACCTGGAACTGTGAGCCCACACAGCGTGGCTGCTCCTAGACTCTGCTCTTTCTGGGTGCCAGGAAGGAGCCAGTGCATGGAGCAGAGCTGGACTGTCTCTTTTATTTGTTAGACTTTATAGTTCTTTCCTTTAAATCCACTATCCACAGGCCCCAGTGGGAAAAGAATATGGTCTTTAACTTGCTCTGTTTTGGACAAACACTCCCCATGACCAATGTAAACTGTTGCATAGTTTTGCAGAGGCCTTCCAGTTCATTCCAGAAATTCTCCATCAGCTGACAAGTCCAAATTGTTCTGGCCCCAGGGAATTCAAAGCCCTTTATCCTCAAATAGACATTTCTCCTCATTGTGCCCCTTTGATGGGAAGTGTAGAGTGAAGGAATAAGCCCAGAAAGGGCAGAAGGCACGCAGGCATCCAAAGGACAGTGGAGATGGGGACTGAGCATTGCCTTCCTGAGCCACTGCCTGAGCCCTGGACTCTGCTGCACAAGGGCTGGCATCCTTCCAGTGCCATGGGGGCCACCTCCTTTGTGGGATCAAAGCACCTTGTTTCCTGAAGCAAGCTCCTTATAAGAATTCTTCTGGTCCCCAGAGGAAGTTAAAAGCCATTGCTTCGGAGAGAGGATGGGATGCTCATGGTCTTGTCCGGGGTCTGAGCTCTGCTGCCAGGATGCTAGGCTGTGCGATACTCAGAGGGTGGCATCAAAGTCTTGGAGGCCAGGGTTGCCACAGGAAAGTGAAGGCCAGAAGCAGGGCACATTCCCTATCTGCTGGCAGCCCCTGCTTTTCCAAGCAGAGCCTTGAGCAGCAGCATGAGGTGAAGATAGACGGGGATCTCATGGTTCACGTGGCCGAAGAGGTCAGGGGCTTGTGGCCAAGCAGAAACTCTGGGCCTAGGCACTGGGAAAGCAGATAGAGCACACACCCCCACGGGCTTGATCACATACCACTCTCCTGAGCAAGAGAGGGGTGGCAGGAACAGGACTGGCCATGCCATCCAGCAACATCATGTGGCCAGTGCCCCAGCTTCAGGGCTGCTTACTGCCCAGGCAAGCCTCACAAATAGACCGCACCGAGCAAAGTCGTGGCTCCTCAGGCCTGGCTCTGGGCCCCATGAACGCTCAGCTTGGAGCCATGAGCCAGGGACATGGGATGCATGGCACTCAGGCAGGCAGACATGTAGAAGCGCGGGGGCTGAAATTCCTCAGCCGGTGGCTGTCAGTCCGTATGCCCAGTCAGGGCCTGGCCACCCACACGCATGTGCACTGGCTGTGGGGGGCTTCAGAAGAGGCCGCTGCTAGCTGGCTACTTGGCCTCCACCAGCTGCTCCAGGCGCTGCAGCATCGTCAGACGCAGGGCTTGGAACCTGGAGGGAGACACAGTCAAGAAGACTCACCGACACAGGAGGACACGAGAGGGGGACAGAGCAAGGAAGTGCACAGATGGCTGGGCCAGTAGACCTGAGGCTGCT
>ML107068.1:24308-74701 GCA_003697995.1 Taxidea taxus jeffersonii | reverse complement strand
GGGAGGGAGACAAACCAAAAGAGACTCTTAATGTCATAAAACAAACTGAGGGGGGTGGGGGGGAGAGGGGTTGGGAGAGGGTGGTGGGGTTACATTATATGTTTAAATTTTAAAAAGCTTAAATTAAAAAACAAAAACAAAAACAAACAAACAAAAAAAGCTAATAAATATCATAAATGTGAAAAAGATCAGATTTTTTGGGCGACTGGGTGGCTCAGTCATTCAGTGTCTGCCTTTGGCTCAGGTCATTATTCCAGGGTCCTGGGATCGAGTCCCACTTCGGGCTCTCTGCTCTGTGGGAAGCCTGCTTCTCCCTCTCCCACTTCCTCTGCTGTGTTCCCTCTCTCGCTGTGTCTCTCTCTGTCAAATAAATAAATGAAATCTTTTTTAAAAATCAGATTTTTAAAAATTAACAACCTGACACACATTTACAACTTTTTTTTTAAACAAGTAGGTTCCATGCCTAGCATGGATCCCAAGCGGAGCTTGAATCCCTCACCTTGAGATCAAGACCTGAGCAGAGATCAAGAGTTGGGCACTTAACTGACTGAGCCAGCTAGGTGCCTCAGCATTTTATTTTCTTCTACATTTTGTCTACATACTCATTTGTAGTCTCTTCCTAATGACAACAATATTGTAATGCAATTTTCTGTAGGGAGAACAGAAAGATAATTCCCAACCTCGCCACCCTCCACCCCCACAGTCTAATTAGCCACAGTTTTAAAAAAATTATTGACAATTTAGAAAATTCTCGTCTAATTTTACAATTTGCCACTGGTAATGCCACACTAAGATGGATTCCAATATGATGGAATATATGAAACTTTGCTCAGAAAGGTATGGGCTATTGTTTTAGACACAGGAAATCTAACAATTCTACTTCACACATTAGCTGCCCGAAAAGAAAAAAAAATAAATGGTTCATTTATAATTATATATGTTGCACTTTGAATATATTCTTGACAAGGCAGAACTTGTTTTGACTAGGCACTGATGAAAATCAAGTCCTCAACTTCTAACTGAACACATGTAATGATTGAATTCTTCCACACAAGCTTTAGGTGCTACGCCTTTCAAATCTTGTGCTTCATTCCCTAATTCTGACAGTGCTGGACACCTGAGAACACCGTACTATCAAGATATGACCTCTGTTTTGTTTTACAAAGCTGTCTGAGTCAGTAAGTAATTGGGGTATTTCTGGAAACAGCTCCTATACCTGAGAGTCTAGCAATAGTCTAGCAATAGATTAGCTGCACCAGTGACTATGACCCACTGAACAGACCACAGTAAACCCATCCTAAATACCCTTTAACTCAATTTCTTCCTGTCTCTATCACAAAATTCTGTGATCATTTCAGTGCCACTTGACAAGGAGGAGTGGGTGTTGCTGGGGGACATATGATGGAAGGGATGTTGAAATGGCAAGAGATGTTAGTCTTAATGACCGCAGCTAATGTATCTAATTTCTGCAAATTTTATGAAAATGCATGATCCACTGAACAAATTGGTGGAGCCCTGTGACTGTAGGCATACTCTAATATGGCCCCAGTGGTCCCTGTGTCCTAGAATTAGTAATTTTGTGTAATCGCCTCCCCTTGAGTGTAGACTGGTCTAGTGATTTGCTTTTAATCAATAGAATGTGACAAAGGTAATGGGATTAAGTTACATAAGATCCTTATTACCATCCTGCTAGCATCCTCTTTCCTCGCTGGCTTTTATAAAGCGTCATACTGGGGATGTCCATGGGGCAAGAAACTGAGTGTGGCTTTTGCTAGTAGCCAGTTAGAAAGTGAAGTAGGAATCTGTCAGTCCACCAGACTGAAGCAAGTGGAAATCCGTCAACTATAGGACATAAATTTTAATATCAATCTTACACCAGTTGACCCTTTAGAAGAGATCCTAGATCTAGTCAACTCCTCGACTGAAGATCTATGAGAAATCTTGAATCAAAGGATCCAGATAAGCCATGCCTTGATTACTGAACCAAAGAAACTGAAATCAGACGTGTTGTTTTAAGCTGCTGCTTTGTGAAGTAATTTATTACATAGCAATAGAAAATGAACACAGGTCCCTTCCAGGATGGTGGGATTGGCTTAAATGAAGGGCCTCAAAGCTTAATGTATATGCTTCATGGTAAATCTGCCTTCAAAAATGAGCCTGAACCAGAGTTGTGGCCTTGGGAACAATATTAAAACCTCATATAATCATGCTGTAGACTTCATCAATATTTGTAGCATTTTATCCCTGGGCAGGCAGCATGGGTTTGGTGCGGGAGATTGTTCAGTTGAGTAGAGAGGGAAAAAGAAAAGAAAACAAACAAAAAAAAACCATCTACCAAGTGTAGGAGGTAGGGGAGAGTTTAAGGAGAGAAAATGCTTCTTTGAACCATTTTTGAAAATTAGGACTTCAACAAGAAATGATTAACATATATTAGGGGGATCAGGGCAGATACTCAAAAGTAGAGAGCACACATTTAACAATCTCATCAGTCTGATTTTATTACTTTCTTCAACCAAGTGTGGCAGCTTCGGTGTGGAAGCCAAGAGAGAGAGAGAAAGGTGAGGGCTACCTAATGGGAAAGATCTGTGATGTGATTAGTGTGATGTGCTGGATGGCAAGGGAAGTTAGGAAAAGGTGATGTATTAGGATAATAGGAAGTCACGGGGTCCTGGGAGTCACAATGAGATGGGGAAATTGGTTTAGGAGACATCACAGAAGAAGGCGGGCAGGGGTTGGGGTGGGAGGAAATGGCATGGTCAGAGATGGCATTCTTGAGTTGGAGAACCTGTAAGTAGAATCCTTTCATGGGAAGATGGTAAGTCGAGTTCCGCCGCACAAACATGCAGCTGAAAAGAAGGTAAAAGAAAACTCATTGAAATTTAAAGCAAAAATTATGACACCAGGTTTTCAAAAATTTCACCAATAATTTTTGAAGTTATAAAAGATGGCTGTAAGGACAAGGTATTGAAAGATGACTGTGGGGGTGCCTGGGTGGCTCAGTGGGTTAAGCCTCTGCCTTCGGCTCAGGTCATGATCCCAGGGTCCTGGGATCAAGCCCCGCATCAGGCTCTCTGCTCAGCAGGGAGCCTGCTTCCCTGCCCCTCTCTCTGCCTGCCTCTCTGCCTACTTGTGATCTCTGTCAAATAAATAAATAAAATCTTAAAAAAAAAAAAAAAAGAAAGGTGACTGTGAGTTGGATATTTTCCATCAGCATGGTCCTGCCCACTTTTCACTTCTTAAAAGATTTTTTAAAATGTGGCACATCTAAATTGATAGTGTCAAAACACATCCTATTATTCAATTTAAAAATATAAGAAAGGAAAGTTATAACCTGTGTCCTGAATCCTTTCTAATTTAAGAAATACAAATAATATATTAAAAAAAATTTTTTTTTAAGATTTTATTTCTTTGACAGAGAGAGAACACAAGTAGGCAGAGAGGCAGGCAGAGAGAGAGAAGGAAGCAGGCTCCCTCCTGAGCAGAGATCCCAATGCGGAGCTCCATCCCAGGACCCTGAGACCATACCTGAGCCGAAGGCAGAGGCTTTAACCCACTGAGACACCCAGGCGCCCCTACAAATAATATTTTCCCTAACATTTAAGAGTATATCCTTCCCTTAACAGCTCCATTTTGTAACCTTTAATTGACTTCAACCGAACGAATCATTCACAGAACCTATAAACAGATCATGTGAGGCTGGTTATCAGTAGGGGCATAAAGTCACAGTTCCTATCTTATTCTTGTCTTGTGATTCTACAGAGAGAAAGGTTAGATGGGCCGTTTGGGCCAGTGAGCATCCTTCTGGGTGTTGAAGTAAAAATCTCACCAAGACTTAGGGAAGCTAAGACTTCAAAGCTGAGTACTGAAAGGAAGTGGAGGTTGGTGAGTCATAGCAGCAAGTCTGAACCAGTCTCTACTAACGTAGTTGTAATTTTAAAAGTGAACCATCTCCTCGGAAAGATTTTTAAGGATTTAGGTAACTTCCTACACAATGGGTAGGAAGTTCTTCACTGTGTCATAATTCAAATTCCCAGACCAGCTAGCCAATCGAATGTAGGCACTGGGGTATGTGAAATGAGGGCTATGTCACTCAGAAGCAACAGGAGGGGACTAGCCTTGAAGGGAGCTTCCATTTTGGCTTGAGCATGTGGTAACAGATGCATTAAACTTCCAGCCCTGGCAAGGGTGGCAAGGGCAGTTTCCCAAAGGGCTTGAGGCAGAGTTTCTGGCACAGAGGTAGCCTGGAAGGGGCAGCAGCTGCCAAGTTTTCTCTAGTCCTCAGCGGGAAGGAAAGCGGCCTCGACAGCAGGTTTTTTCATCAGGCCAATTCTGTTACGAGGTTTTGGGCTTTCTTCCTGAGAATGAGCCTGAAGTCTGGTTCACCAGCCTTCCCAGAAATTTTGAGATTGTCGAATATGCTTTGAATAAACTCTCTTTTTGCTTAATCAGTCATAGTCATTATCTGTTGATTGCAACTAGGAACCCTGACAAACATTTCATATTAGGGCGGGGATATCACAATGCCTCCAGATAGCATTTCTAAGTGAATTCTTTTGCCTAAAGATTGTTTCACTGTTTGCTTCTCAGTGGGGCATGGGAAGGGGACAGCTACATATAAATGCCTTGGGACGGGGTCAACGACCCCCTTGATTCAGACTACCACCCCAAGATGAGAAAGGGGAGAGTCCATAAAACCTGGCAGAAGACTTAAGTCATTTAAGAGCACATTTATTCAACGCATCGCTTACCGAATGATTACTATGTGCCAGCCTCTTTACTGCACCCTGGAAATAAAAGTGCAGGGAAAGTGACTTAGAGAAAGAGGATCATATAAATAGATAAATCACAACATAACACAATAGGAGGATTTAAAGGAACTTAAATAATGTGCTAGGTAAGAATATACCTTATGATAAACCCATGTTAAGCGGCCACATTTTAAAAATATTTTTTATTATGTTCAGTTAGCTACTGTAAATGTACATCATTAGTTTTGGATATAGTGTTCAATGATTCTTTAGTTGCATATAAAACCCAGTGCTTATCACAACACGTGCCCTCCTTAATACCCATCACCGGGCTACCTCATCCCCCTACCCCTTTGAAACCCTCAGTTTGTTTCCTGGAGTCCATAGTCTTTCATGGTTCATCTCCCTCCCTGATTCCTCCTTTTTTTTTTTTTTTTTTTTAATGAAATACAAAAGCTATAACGGGAGATCACTCTAGCCTATTTACCCAGAAACTTCAAAGGGTTGGTGGACTGCTTCAAGAACTCACAGCTTTGCCAGCCCCACAAAGAGTTAATAAGTTGCTTAAGGAACAGCCTTCAGCTGAATAATGATAGAAAAGTAAACAGGAAAATGCTGGAGAGAAGTGAAACAATGTTCCACCCAGATGGTTCAGGTGCAAATCTCATTAGCAGCAGGGTGGGGGTAGGTTTGGAGATGGAACAAAGAGACATTATTACTCAAAGTGCTAGAGTATTAATCTATTTTTGTTTAGGACTAGGGAAAGGAGGGTGCCTTTTTGGTAAGGGAAAAAGCACTTTGGGATCTCCTCCATGACTTTAAGGCATGGAAATATCTATTTTTAGGGGCAAATTTGGCTGTAGTGAATTGTAGGGAGGAGGTATGAGACAAATGAGGAGAAGGGGCTCACTGCTCAGTGGTGAGAAGAAAGCAGGGTGTTCAGAGTCCTTTTTTACTTTCTGATGAAGTACTGGGTGACTTTACCAAATAAGGGAAGAGGATAGAATTTGGAAATCCAACCATGGTTGGTGGTGATGGGGAGTGGGATTGGAGAAGCCACTTTGTAGCTATAAGTTTGATTCAGTGATAAAAAAGATACTGAGTAAATAGTACCAGCTATAATTGGAAAAGTAGTTTGTCATTTTAAGTTGTCTAATTTACATCCAAGAAATAATTTATGTAATGAGAGTCACTAACTTAAAAAAAATCTATGAAAACATTAAAATGGATGTAACTATATTTGGCAAGATGTTTTGTAGTTGAGAAAACCATGCCCCATATACTTCACAGATACAAAAATACAAACTATCATAAAGCATGTAATTAGATTTTAAAATGGCAAATAGGAAAATAGTACTGAATATATCTAGTCAGGCTAAATAAAAATTACTTGTAATTGGAGAGAAGAAGAAAAAAGCTTTTCTAAACTCTGTCAGTTGGTTCTGAACCTTTCAGTAATATTAATAACTCAGAATGGCTATTTTGACAAGGCAAATACCGTAAAGTTAGCTGTAGAATTGTAAAATTAACTTTCACCTTGGAAACAGAATGACTTGTGTTTGAACTCCAGCTTCATCCTCTTACTAGCTGTCTAAGGCTCAAATGTGACACTGCTTGCAAAAATGTGCCATAAAAGGAAGCAATACAAAAGAAGAGCATTGGCATTAAAGGTGTTGTTTCCAGAGAAATGGATGGAGTTCATAGATAAAATGAATAGAGGATCCCATCCTTAATCTGAAGAGAACCAATTTCCTACCCTGAAATTGAAGGCATTTCTTCTTAGTGGTGTTACAGAATTGTTCAGATGTGACATTGTGGTAGGCAGCTTTAAGATGTTGCCTAATGATTTCTTCTTTCCAGTATTCACATTCTGTATAGTCCCCTCCTACATTGTACTGGCGATGGACTGTGTGACCAATAAAACATGGCAGAGTTAGTGGTAGGTCAGTTCTGAGCTTAAGTTGAGAAGACACTGTGGCCTCTTTGTCTCAGTCTCCGATCTGTTACTCCACAGGAAGCTACTGCTATGTTGTGAGCTGCCTGATGGAAACATCCACATGGTAATGAATTAAGACTTCGGGTAAGAGCTGCTCAGTGAGCTTAAAAGTAGATCCTTTTTTTTTTTTTTTTAAGATTTTATTTATTTTTTTGACAGACAGAGATCACAAGTAGGCAGAGAGGCGGGCAGAGAGAGGGGGAGAAGCAGGCTCCTTGCCGAGCAGAGAGCCCGACGTGGGGCTCAATCCCAGGACCCTGGGATCATGACCTGAGCCGAAGGCAGAGACTTTAACCCACTGAGCCACCCAGGCGCCCCTAAAAGTAGATCCTTAACCCGGTCAAGCCTTTGGATAACTTCTGCCACAGCTAACTATGGCCCTCCCAAGAGACCCTGACATAGAACCACCTTAGCTAAGCTCTTCTTGGATTCCTGAACTTGGATTCCTGCAAGAGAAGAGATGCTTCGTGTTCAAGCTGCTAAATTTGGGGATATACTCATACATATATTTTACGCATATATATGATATATATATATATATAAAACTAACATGTATATGTATCTTAGTAATGTATCAACCTGGCTGAATTAAACTACATTTCCCAGAATTCCCTTTTCTGCATGTTTCTGGTTACACTGGGTCCAAATCTCTTGTGGGAGACTTGGCAGATGGAAGTGAGAGGCAGCCATTTTGGAGCATACAGGCTTTGTCTCCTGTCTGCAGACTCAGAAAGGAGTTGGAGTGAGGTGATGGCTGGGCCTGGAACAGCCCCATGTTCTGGATCTTTTTTCAGCTTCTCTGATGCCTGAGCTAGATATGTGTTTAGTTCTGTGAAGAAGTTGGCTTCTGTAGGATATCCACGTTACCCAGATCAAAGGCAGCATGAACTGATTTAGGTTTCAGTCTGTCCTCATGGGATCTAGATCATGCATTTAGGTTCTAGGTTGTCCTCGCTTCCCCCACTTTACATCCATCTGTCCTTCCTGACCGCCTGCCTGTGCAATTCTAGCCCCAGCTTCAGACATGAAGACAACAGCCTTCTGTTTAGATACTGCTTAGCCAACTTAACCAGTCAAGTAAGGATCAAATCTTTATAACAAATTCCTATGTGTACACACACACACACATATACACATATACACACATACACACACCTGGTTCTGGCTACATGGGATCACTCAGATCCATCATCAGGAAGGTAGAACTTATATTTGCTGACAGGTTTAAAGAATAGGGTCACATCATTGGTCATTTTCTCTCACTTCTGGTCCTTCCATTGCCAGTTTTCTAGCCTTTCCCTGGTGATGCTTACACAGGGAACAGCTATTATACTGTCTTCTCTAGGAGTGAAGCCTAAGCACTCTTTACAATGAAACCATATCATTGGATATTGGATATTCATTGGAATGATGGTAATCAAAACGACATTAAAATGGGGAAGATGCTGAAAATGTCAAGCATCTAAGGAAGGAGGAAAAGACAGAAGTTCAAAGAGACGGTTGCTTCTGCTCCTAGCATAAAAGAAAGATGATACTCTGCTGCCTCTACTCTCCTCCCACAGCTGCCACCTGAGGATGAAGGCAGGAGCCCCAGCAAAGCAGTAGATAGGACGATCTGTTCCTAGGTCGAGCCTCACACTTGGTGACTCACTGTGTGTCTGAAAGGGTGGCGTGGGCTCTCTTCCCTATGAGAAAAGTATCATTGTAGAGGGTATTACTTTATTTTTATAACTGGAAATATTCTAGTCTATAATTTCTGGAGGAGAAAGGAATTAATATTTTTGGTGTCCACTGTGTACATGGGATTGTGCTAGCTACTTTATAGATACCGTCTCATTTCAGAACAGAACAATGCCATGAAGGTGGCTCTGCCACTAACATTTGACAAATGACCAGACTGAGTCAGAGAATTTATGTAACTTGCCTGTAGATATGGAGCTGGGAAAGTCTGTCAGGCTTCAGAGTAAATACTCTTTTTATAAACTGCACTGTTCTCTTTACAGAGACCTCAATTCTGAAAAGAATATTTATACTAATGGCGTAATCTCCTCATGAGTCTGAAGAGAATGGGGATCTGCTGGAAATGTTTCTAAAGCACCTGACCTGCAACAGAGTCACATGCTCCAAGTGTATTTCCATATAATATGAATTCTGTTACGGGCACCATCAATTCTCTCAAGAGGCAGCATAACACTGAGATTAAGGAAATGAGCCCTGAAGTCGGACTGCATGAGTTCGCAGGAGTGACGCTTACTTCCTTTGTGACTTTGGAAAACGTCCCCGACCCCTCCTTGCTTTGGTTCTTCCATCTCTAAAACAGACAGGGATAGTACCCACACTGTGGTGGTGTTGGGGTTAAATGACGTAGTTTGTCAAAAATCATAAACCTCACGTATGGAGCCCATAAGATGGGCTAGACATTATTTCAGTGCTTTGTAGAGAGTAACTCCTTTATGACCTCTCTGGGAGGTAGGCTTTGTTAGTGCTCCCATCTGCAGATGATAATGCCGAAGCATTTCAAGGCTAAATAACTAGCTCAAGGTCACCTGATCAAATGGGGTCACCTGGTCAAGTAAAGGTCAAGTACGTTGTGCTTGCTTGAGTACTGCATTTCTCATTGTAGGAGTCAGTGGGCTGCCCCCCAGCGGGGGCCTGTGGATATTACCCGCAGGATGCTGAAATGCATGAAGGTGAAAGAAGGTAAATGAGAATAACTCCATGCTCTGGAAGAAAACTAAATATATTTTACAGTCTGTGATGAAAGACTCCAAATAAGAAATCAGTGGAGATATGCGGGGCCATCTAACTGACAGTTTGGCAACGGAAAGTAACCACGAAGGGGGGATCTTGTGCTGGAGAGATAGGTGATGAACACTGTTCTCTCAAGAGAAAAAGAAAGAAACGATTACCAGATCTTTCGAGAGCTGGATCTAGGAAGTGACTAGGAGGTAACATTTTCCTTTACCGACTGGGAAAGCAAAGCTGATAACAGAGCCAAGCAGGGGGCCCCATGGCTTCTTGTGGGTGGATGAGAATGGGGAGAAAGTAGGAGTCTCAGAGACTCAGTGCTTGCTAGGAGGCTGGGAAGCTGTGCCGACAGGCCGGGCTGATAAGAGAAATGCGGTGGAGTGAGAGCGGGGTAGTCTGGTGGGGCAGGAGTGGAGCTCAGTAGCCACGTTTCCACCTTTGAAGGCCAAATAAGATATGTTTCTCTTTCCCTGATAAAACGTGATCAGCCTGCTCAGGTCCTTGCTTTTGATCTCAGCTCAAGTGTGGCCTTCCTGTTTCATAACATCGAGGCATCACACGTACACTGATTACTCTCCTGCCGGGGAGGAGCTCTGGGGCTGGAGGCCCCCCGCCTGGCTTCACTCCCGCGGACCTACTGGGTCATTTGTCTGAGAGCAGTCTCTATCGACAAAGTCTGTTGGAATTGAAATCAAGCTGAATCTTCAGACTGAGGCTAACACTGTTCTTCCAGGCAGTCTCGTGATGCTGGGGCAAGATGACTCAGTCTATCCTTCCTGGTTCCTGTGTCCATAAAGTCCTTGAATTAGCTGAAGAATGCAGCCTGAGCAAATTCCAGTTCTTTACTCAGAGAAGATGTGAATTTCTCTTTTACTCTCTACTCTTCTTTTTAACTCTTTCTCCTCATTTGTCATTTGGCTAGATTTATATTCTCTGCTCTATTAAGTTGTGTTTCTCTTTGTCAGTTTCAGAACAATATGCATTTGGGTTCTGGAAACAAATACTTTTAAGATTTTATTTAATGAAATTAAATACAGATTAAATAAAGATTAATTTAAGATTTTATTTAAATAAATAAAAAGAAAGAGAGAGACAGAGCAAGAGCAGGGGGGCAGGAGGCAGAGGGAGAGCAGACTTCCCCATGAGCAGAGAGCCTGAAGAGGGGCTTGATCCCAGGACCCTGGGATCATGACCTGAGCCGAAGGTAGGCACTTAACAGACTGAACTGCGCAGGTGCCCCTGGAAAAAACACTTTCATATACCTATATATGAAGTGTATGAAGTCCTTACTTTGCACACAGTTCCAACATGCATTCCTTTCAGTTACCTTGGTTAAATAACACAGTTGAGTTCCCTCAACAGCGCAGTTTAAATTTTAGTGTTTGCAGTATATTTACTGAGTAATTGCGTAAAGTACAAACCGGGCTGCTAGCTCCTTGGCTCACAAATCACTGTGCAAATAGAAGATGCTAATCATGATCAATGACCTTCATATCACCTTTCTCAAAGGCTGTCAGGACTTGGTGACCACAGACAGGTCACTGGGTCCACGCACAGAAAGGAAAGTACATAGCTGTACTGCTCCCTGGTTTCCCAGCAGCCAAGAGATCATGGAAGCCAAGCAATTTAACTTTTTCAAAGCATGATGACTGTCAACTCTGTTTCTCTTGGGGACTTGAAAATGTGAAAATTTGCTTTTTACCGCCAAACACAGCTTCATTAATCCAGCCAGTGGGCCGGGGGGTGTTTTCACTTTGAAAGCCTATTTTTGTCTATGGACTTTAGGACAGGCTGTTGATATGACAAATGGAGACCATGTAACTTTAACCGAGTTTGGGAGAAATGTGTTATAAGGCATGCAACTAAAAACATTTAAGTATGTGGCAGGAAGTAAAAGCAGGCAGTATCTGTGCAGTGTGACAGGAACATTGACCACGATGTGCAAATAACTCGGCAGGATTCAGACCAAATGGAATTGGAGCTAAGAGAGCTGCCTGAAGAAATGGTGAAATTGCTACGGTGGAGAAGCCAGATGACCTCAGGGAAGGTGACCTCATAAACGAACAGAAAGAGGGAGGCTGGCAAAGAAAGAAAAAAAAAAAATGAAGGGGCCCCAGAAGTGACACTGGCAAAAAACATATCACATTAAAAGATTTCTCAGAGGTATTTCATGCTATTAAAAACCCAATGGGAAAACAGTATGGAGGCTCCTCAAAAAGTGGAAAATAGAGCTACCATATGACCCAGCAATCATACTACTGGGTATTTATCCTAAAGATACAAATGTAGTGATCCAAAGGGTAACGTGCACCCGAATGTTTATAGCAGCAATGTCCACAATAGCCAAACTATGGAAAGAGCCTAGGTGTCTATCAACAGACGAATGGATAAAGAAGATGTGGTATATATATATACAATGGAATACTATGCAGCCATCAAAAGAAACGAAATCTTGCCATTTGCAATGACGTGGATGGGACTAGAGGGTATTATGCTTAGCAAAATAAGTCAATCGGAGAAAGACAATTATCATATGATCTCCCTGATATGAGGAAGTTGAGAGACAATGTGGAGAGTTTGGGGGGTAGGAAAAGAATAAATGAAACAAGATGGGATCGGGAGGGAGGCAAACCATAAGAGACTCTTAATCTCACAAAACAAATTGAGGGTTGCCAGGGGGAGGGGGTTAGGGAGAGGGTGGTTGGGTTATGGACATTGGGGAGGGCATGTGCTATGGTGAGTGCTGTGAAGTGTGTAAGCCTGATGATTCACAGACCTGTACCCCTAGGGCTAATAATACATTATATGTTAATAAAAAAATTAAAAATTAAGAAAAAAACCCCCAATGGCTCAAGTGTTGGTTCAGTTGTCCAAACTTAGGAGTTATAATAGTTCGCCACGGTGTAATACAGACACTCACTCCATGTCATAGGATGAGAAGAAGGCAAGCACTGTTCAAACTACTCTTGATGTGTATTTTTAAAAGAGAGAAAGCACTTTGGTTTTCAATGTTTCGAATGCCCTAAATTACAGTATGCTAAATAAATATTAGTCTTACTGTTTTGGGGATGTACCTATACATCTAGAACTGGCAGTAAGAGAATTTTTAATGTTTTAGCAAAGAATGTGGAAGAGTCCAGAAAAACAAAAAATTTTCTCATCCACCATTCGACTGCTTCTCATGGCCTCAGCCTGCAGAGTCCTCACGCTGCACAAAGGGAAGATTGCTGTGTGTCGTATGTCACGTACGTACATATTTAAATGCGTAGGAAGACCTATCTCTTCATTTCCTTAACAGATACTTATTTATTTAGCATCAACTATTTGTCAAGTACCAGAGAGTGAACAAAAAAAGTCTCAGTGCTCATAAATAAATTTAAAATATGTCTAGAGATGACAAAAACTGTGAAGACGAGTAGAGCTGAAAGATACAGAGTTCAGGGTGGGCAATGGTATTCTGTTTTTCTACAGTGCTGTCCCTGTAAGGTGACATTGAACACAGACTTGCAGATATCTGAAGGAAGAGAACTCAGGCAAAGGAAAGAGGAAACATACTATCATTCTCTCTTATATTAGTGATTCTACAAAATGTTTTCTGGTTCATTCAGGAGCCAGGTCTTGATGAAGTCTCGGACTACAGTTGTGAGGTTGTTGCTCTTTATAGAAGCATGCAGAATGGTCCACATATGATGAGTCCTAACTAGCTGTGCCTCCAGACCAGTGTAAAAGTGCACCGATTCATTTTCCACCTTATAATTTCCTTAAAAAGCATACTGATTCAAATTCTGCTTGGTTTCCCAGGACATAGGTAAGCAGAGGTCATTCAGTGGAGAATGAGTAGTTTCTACTACCCAAGCGTTATCTCTTTTATGCCAAACATGTTATAGGTAACAACTCTCACATTTATTATCTTTAAAAAAAAATCTTCAGTTTAAATTCATAGATGTTTTTAGTTTTTTGAGGGATATTATCGACTTACTAGCCCTTATTGAGGTCTATATCGACTTATTAGTCCTAAATTATATTTATTCATTTCTACAACTAGGCTATGAACTCTGATTTTTTTTTCCCCACTGACAGACAATTGTGTTAAGGAGAAAAAGGCTCTTACTGAGTAAAACGGAAATTAAATAGATACCACATATTAGTGATCAATTGCAGAAACAAGTAAGGAGAAAAATACTTAGTCTTATGTATGTGCTAGGAATAGCTTTAGGTGCATTTATTAGTTAAATTTTCAAACAATCAATGAATTGTTGTGGATACCGTACACTCGTAGAGGGTACCATTACTCTTGTAGAAGAAGACCAGACTTAGTGAGCTGACTACTGGTAGAACTGGCATTGAAATCTAAGCAGTGGGGCTTCAGGGCCTTTATTTGAAATCACTGTCTTAATCAATATATTGGACTAAATTAAAGGGCCCTAGAGTGTGTTTCACACTTCTTCAGCCGCAGAGCTGAAGAAACATGTGGGGGCGGGAGGCAGAATTTCTCCCTAGCACTTTACCTTCCCTACAGTAGTTGTCGCTCAAGAATCATTTTGCTCCAAGCAAAGTTCATTCAAGTAGAATACTGATAAAGGTCAAAGTTCTATATTCAGCTTAGTAGTCTTAGAGAGAAGACAGATTGGATCAATTGAAATAATAAATGTACACACAGAAACATGGTTATGGCCGCGGAACAAAATACCAACTATGAGAAAGCTTAAGAGAACGAGTTATTAGGATGCACACATAACACACACCAGTTAATATACATGGAAGCTCTCCGGGGAACAGCAGACACTCTGGCCCAAGGTATAAATCATTATGAATGTTTCACAGGACTCATGAATAGGGAGAGCCTAGCTATTAAAATCAGAAAGGTTAATATCTGATTCACAAAGGCTTTTAGTAATACACAAATATATGTTTTAAAAAATGTGACATTTACTTAAGCCACACTTTCTGTCACAATCGCTTAAATTCTTAAGAAGATCACAGGTTGGGATGCCTGGGTGGCTCAGTTGATTAAGCAGCTGCCTTCGGCTCAGGTCATGATCCCAGCGTCTTGGGATCGAGTCCCACATCGGGCTCCTTGCTTGGCAGGGAGCCTGCTTCTCCCTCTGCCTCTGTCTACCACTCTGTCTGCCTGAGCTCATGCTTTCTCTCTCTCTCTCTAAAAAATAAATAAATAAAATATTAAAAAAAAAAAAAGAAGATCACAGGTTTTAAGATGGCCATGGTTTTGATGATTCACAGACCTGTACCCCTGGGGTTAATATTACATTATATGTTAATTTTTTAAAAGTATAAAATAAATAAATAAATAAATAATCTGTAAAAAAAAAAAGATGGCCATGGTTAAAAAGAATTTCAGAAGATGAAGTGGAGATTATTAAGCAGGCTTTTATTCTGTAACTTCTGTGTCCACAAAGTCTGCCTTTCTTTGTTGAGTCTTTTATCCTGCTTACTAACATAGCAGTTTAGCTTTTCCGTGGAAGCTGAAGGTACAAAAATAAAGCAGTTCTCAAGTACTTTCATATATAAGTTAAAAGCACCCCTCCCACTCCCTAAGTTCATCTTCTTAGGCAAGGATACTGAAGGATGCTTCTTGGGAAGAATATATTTCCCAAGGCAGAGGAAAGTGATTTCACTTTCAAATAATGCTTATGTATGCTTAAAACCCTGAAAATTCTGAAATTATTCCTTTCCTAGAGCTGATGCTAAATGATGTGGAAGACCCAAATTGAATAATCTCTGCCTTCAAGAATCCTGACATCTTTTAGGGGGCACTTTTGAAACTCCTTACGTTCCATGACCTTAGAAAAGATCTGAGGAGGAATTCTAGCTTCGCTATTTAAGATGATGAAACTTAATATATCCCTGAACTTCCAGTTTTGTTGCTGGTGAAATGGGATGATAATAATATCATTTTGTAAAACCTCTGTGAGGATTAAAATTTCTAATATGTTCAAAACTTAATAGGTCAGACACACAACTGCTGACCCTCTTTTCCATCAAAACAATTTATCTTCCCTTCAGTCTTCTTCAACTTATTAAATAGCACTAACTTCTACTTAATTTCTGAACACAGAAATGGAGGACTCATTTTTTTTTAAGATTTTATTTATTCATTTGACAGAGAGATCAGGAGTAGGCAGAGAGGCAGGCAGAGAAAGAGAGGAGGAAGCAGGCTCCCTGTCAAGTAGAGAGCCCAACGAGGGGCTAGATCCCAAGACCCTGAGATCATGACCTGAGCTGTAGGCAGAGGCTTTAACCCACTGAGCCACCCAGGTGCCCCGGAGGACTCATTCTTGATTCCTTTCTTTCCCTTGTGCCTACATGAGCAAGTCACTTCAGTGAGGTCCACATCTGACCTCTGCTTACCATCTCCCTTTCTGTCTCCACAACAACTCAGTAATTTCCCAAGGTTCTCTCTGCCTGCACCCTTTCCCCGACTTTTGTCTCAAATATGACAGCCAGAGTGATATTTGAAATGCACATAATAGGGGCACCTGGGTGGCTCAGTCGGTTAAGCGTCTGCCTTTGGCTCAGGTCATGATCCCAGGGTCCTAGAATCCAGCCCTGCATTAGACTCCCTGCTCAGCGGAGAGTCTGCTTCTCCCTCTCCCACTGTGTGACCACACTGTTTCTCTATCCTTCTCTCTCTAAAATAAATAAATAAATCTTTGAAATGCACATAATAGATCATGTCATCCTCTTCATGGTTCTCATAAAGATGTTTGATGTTCACTCTTAAGCACCTATTCTGCTTACCCATCTACTACAGCAAATCCAAGTGCATACTGGAATAAGACAGACTGAGTTGGAATCTGCAGGCCACTTAGTGCTCTAGCTATTAAAAAGTTCAGTTTTCAAATCTGTAAAATGGGGATAAAGTTATTGGTTGGGGGGATAAGAAACAATGCATGAGAAGTCTATAACACAGTGTCTAACATATAGTAGACTCAAGCAAGTTACCTGCTTATCACTGCATCTCAAATGGTTGGTTCTAGACTATGGTCCTTTTATTCCTTGGAAGATCCTCTGCCTTTAACTTTCTCTCTGATAGTTCCTGCCATCCTGTTCACACTCACTGTCTGCACTGGCTAGCATCTTCATTATCTATTTCTCAGTCCATTTGAGATAAAGCAAATGCTTTGGAACAAACTAGAATCATTATTCCATTTCTCTATAAAACCACTGTTTATGTTCTTAGGAAATTTGGTTTCTATTTTTTTTGTACATTTTGTTGCTGCACATTTTAAAAAAGTGTAATAAAACCAGAAAAGGCAAAGAACGTACATGTTTGAGGTCAATGATGGCAAAAGAAAAGTGGACTACTGAACCCCCTGGTCTGACTCAGAGTGGCCATTCTTAAGTTCCAGTGGTTCAGAATGGGTTTCTAATTTCAGTCCTCCTGAACATGGGGTTTTCTTGTCAGACTCTTCTTGAGTCTTTTTTTTTTCCCCTTCAATTTAACCCCACTTCTAACCTCAGTCAAGCTATCGTGCTACTCTCTCTTGTTCTCTGTGGGCACAAGGCTCCCTCTGTTTGCTTTGAGAAGCACAACCCTCAGACTTCAGGCCAAACAGAACTCTGGTTATTCTAGACCCTCTGCATAGTCTTTCTCCCCTCCCCTTCCATCCCATTTTTCCTCTGAGTCTCTTGGATTCACCGATTTTTTTTTTATTATGTGTGTTTTCTAGTTTTTCATAATACCTATATAGTAAGTATTCTATTTAATATTTGGTCTCTATAGATTGGAACAAACTAATGTTTATGAGCATGCCTTTACCAAGGTTAAGGATCATTATATGTTACTCTACTAAGGAGGCACAGATGGGTGATTTCATTTCCTTAGATCCTGAAGGGAGCCAGGCTTTTTACTGCTAGTGGCTTCATGAGCCCTACTGCTCCCTCTATGCTGCTAACTGGTCACCAAAAATTCTGTCCCTCTTATGGTTTGTGACACAGCTGCACTGCATGCCAGCCTTTCTTATAGTTATTTATGATTGTCTTGGTACTAACACAATGTCAGTTCACATGACGTGTTTTCTTTTTTGGTTAAGTCTTTTAAGAATAGGACATGCTTCCTACACACTTTTTTTCCTGTTTTGCCAGCTGGACAGGGAAGAGAAAGGGGTTCTAGAGAATAGAACCTCCCCAAATGAGAAAAAGTCTTAGTCCCTGAATTACTAAATATGGAGAAGCTGCTGAGAAATAAATTCATATATTTGAGCCATTTCATATTTGGGGTCTATTTTATACAGCACTTAATGTCATCTTAACACAGAAGGCAACCTGATTCTTGATGCTTGATGCTTTGTCAGAAATCCGAGAACAAACCTTGTTTGTTCTCATATTTACAAGAATACCTTATTTGTTCTCATGCATTTACAAGAACACCTTTGCTTGTTCTCATGATAGTTGTAAGTCCACCATGTTTATTCTAAATATAGGCAGGATATTCTTATGATATTTATAAATCTACCATGATATTGACATGAAAGTTATCAAGTTCCCTAGTCAGCTTTCTATAAAGGACTGCCCATAAAAACCTTCAGTGGCAAACCATCGTGGACCCCTCTCACTCTAGAGAGCTTTCCTTTTCTGTTCTCACCTTCGCTTAAAAAACTTTCACTTCACTCTTCTGTGTCCTTGAGATTCATTTTCAACTGCATGAGATAAGAACCCTGCAACCCTTCCTTCCTTCTTTCCTCCCTCCCTTCTTGCTTTCTGTTTCTCTCTCCCTCCTCTTTCTTTTTTTCTCTCCCTCCCTCTTCTCACCGTTTCCCCCTCCCTTCCTCCTTTGCCTCTCCCTCCCTCTCTCTCTGTCCCTTTTTCTCTCAGACCTTTTAGGATCTTCTCAGTGTTCCCACTATTCTGAAATTTCATTATGGTATACCTGATAAGTTTTCAGTCTTTTTGCAGAGAACTCTGGATTTTTTGCAATCTGAACATTTATTTTTCATTCCTAGAAAATTAACTTGAATTATTTCATTTTAACTTAATGCCCTTCCCCCAACCTTTCTTTTGGAAATCCTAATCAATCTCCTGAACTGATTCTCTAATTTTCTTGTATTTCTTCTCCTAATGTCTTTTTTCCCCCCTACCTTTTCCTTTGCTTGGGAGATACTAATGATTCCTTGGTTCCCTTTACTCAAATTAGTCATAGTAATTTCTGCATTTTGACAGCCAAGAAAACTTAGTTAAGAGAGTTCTTCTTCTCTAGCAGCAGCAGCACTGCAGGTAAATTTGCTTCAAATTGCCTGTATGATTTTTTGTTGTGTGTTTGCTATTTGTTTTTTGTCCTACTTCATGTAACGGAAGAAATACTTTCTCTAGGAATAGGCATTTTCTTTCTCTCTGTTTCTGTGGGTAAATCAGCTGCTGCCTTTTATTGTGTGTTGATTTCAGGATGACCTGTACCAGTCAGGATAGGCTAGATGATACTTTAGTTATAAATAACCTAAAAAAATATCAGAACCTCAAAGTAACACAGCTTTACTGCTTTTCCCCACATGTTCATCACAGGTTGGTAATGGCTTTGCTTATTGTGGTCAGTCAAGGACTAAAAGGAAAAATAATTTTTTTTTGAGGTCTGGCACGGTCACAGAGCCCAGAGCTATCACATCACAAATCTGTCCACAACCCATTGGCCAGATTTCGTCACACAGCTTTATCCAAACACAAAGGAGCAAAGAAGCATAAATCTACAAAGTGCCCAGAAGGGGAAGAACAAGAAGCAGTTGTTCAACAGCTCTAATGGCTACTACCTGAAATCATGGAAAAAAGATACATTGAAATAGAGTAAGTATCTATATCCATCTATCCACCCACCTACCCACCAACCTATCTAGTTATGTATCTACCATCTATCTAATCTACCACGGGTCAGGGATCCAAGGTACACCTGTTTATTCAGTAGATGTAGATACTTACGTATTTGATTTTCTATGTATGCTTGCATCCAGAAGGCCACTGATGATTTTAGATTTTTTATCTGTAGAAAGAAGAAACATTGACTATAATCATCAGCTGCCTTTCTAACACCTTCTAAGAAAAACTTTGTGCTATGTTTCAGTTAAGAGGTGATAAGATTTCTTAATCATGATCCAAACTGTCTTTAACAAGTTTCAACACAAACTATAAATAGCCAGGCAATACCATCTGTTTCACAAATTTTGGTGTTGGTGATATATGAAGGAGAAAGTTACTTAAAATTGCCAGCATGAAGCTCTTCATAACTGTCTGCTGGACCTTGAAACCTGTGCTGGTATATCTTTTGCTTTTGCCATGGTCTCCATAAACCAACCAGCATTATCTATGCATAAATGAGATTCAACATAAGCTTTATTTTTTAAAAAAATGAATACATCTTTACTAATTGGGTCTAAATATCAGTCATGACTTTTTTTTTTTTTTTTTTTTGCTGTTATAATCTTCAGTATTTATGTCTCCACAGGGAGGAGTATAAACATAGAAGTAAAACCTCCTTTACAAACAGGTCATTGTTCAAAATGTTGCCCAACCCCCATCAGCTTTATTGACATATAACTGACAAATAAAAATTACAATATATTCAAAGTGAATAAAATAATAATTTGATATACATATACATTGTGAAAGAATTCCCATAATCAAGTTAATTAACATATCCATTATATCATATAGTTACTTTTTTGTTTTTTTTTTGTTTTGGGGGGTGAGAATGCTTAAGATCTGTTCTCCTAGCAAATTTCAATTACACAATACAGTCTTAGCAACTATAGTCACAGTGCTGTATATTAGATCCTCAGAACTATTCATCTTACAGCTGAAAGTTGTATCCTTTTACCCATTTCCCATTCCCCCAAACTTCAACCGCCCAGCCCCAGGGAACCACCACTCTCTACCCTTCCTCCCTCCCTCTCTTCCTTCCTTCCTCTTTAGATTCCATATATAAGAGATTTCATGTAGTATTTGTCATCTTCTGCCTGGCTTATTTCATTGAACATAATGTCCTCTAGGGCCATCCATGTTGTCACAAATAGCAGGTTTTCCTACTTTATTAAAGCTGAATAAATAAATATAGATATATATATACATGCATATATATTTAATAATCCCATGTTCATTGCAGCATTACATATATACATATATATACAATATATGTATATGTCACATATATGTATAAATATTTTATACTGTATATATTGTGTATATATGTATATATGTGTATATATACTATATATATATAGTATATATCTTGATTTATGTAATGCTGCAATGAATATGGGAGTACAGATATCTCTTTGAGATAGTGATTTCTTTTCCTTTGGATATATACCCAGAAGTGGGATTGCTGGATCATATGGTGCTTCTATTTTTAATTTCTTGAGGAACTTCCATACTGTTTTTCACAGTGGTATTGATTGATTCCTTATATACTTTGCATATTAAACCTTCATTAAATATATGGTTTACAAATATCTTCTCCAATCCATAGGTTGCCTTTTCATTTTGTTGATGGATTTCTTCGCTGTGCAGAAGATTTTTGGTTTGATGTCATCTCACCTGTTTATTTTGCTTTTGTTGCCATTGCTTATAATATCAAATCCAAAAATTATCACCAAGCAAGGTATATACATATATGTATATATACACGTGTATATATATGCTGGTAGCGTAGAAAATGGAAATGAATTTTCCCATATACGTTATGTTATAATTTGGTGGTTAGATTCCCAGATTTGATCCTAAAGACTTTCTTCCTTCTCTACCTTCTACTATCCATCTCCTTCCAAATCTGACTTTATCTTCTTTGCTAGCTTTGACTGGATTAGTAAGATTCTGAAGCATCAAATAAAATGAGGTCAGAGGAGGAGTGAGAGACAGCTGTGTTTACATGGCAGGAGTATCACGCTGGAAGGTGGGATTGTAGTGACAAGGCAGCAAAGGCTAGTCGGTGTAAGGGAATCCTACGAGTCTATCTGGCACAGACTTTCCTGCGAGAGTCCTCAAGTTTGTCTCATGTACACTGAAGATTATCTCAACAGGTCATGGATCTTGGCAGATAATATTCATTCTCATGGTATTTCTGTCACTATTTTATCTCCATATCTAGATTTGAATCCTGTTAGCACATCTCAACCTGTCCTATGCATAACGACAGGAGATACTCCATGGACTAAGAATAGCAACACATAATACCTTGGTTTAGAGAAGGGAGTTTTTTCTTTATTTTTTAAATTTCAATTTGATTTAGTTCTGGATCAACTTGATTTAATATTGGATCAATACAATAAGATGGTTTCACTTTCAAAAGGAAGCTAGGGCTTTTATAGTAAACATTTCCCTTTCATTCTTGCCCTGCCAACAAGTTCCCTTCTCCAGACTTAACAAGTATTAAATATTTTTTTGTGTATCTTTACAGAGATATGTTATACATACACAAGTAAATGTGTATCTATTTATCTATCATTTAACTATCTATCTTACTTTCCTTTAATATACACATTTTCTTTGCATTGCCTTTTCACTTAATATTGTATCTTAGAGATCATTACATGTTCCTACATAATGAGTTTCTTGAATCTGTTTTTATAACTGTCAGGTAGTCTATTTTCTGGACGTACGTGATTTTTTTCACCACTACTCTATTATTGGGTAATTAGATTGTGTTTAGTATTTTGCTATTACTAAAAAATAGTTATATAATAACTTCATAAACATTATATAGAGCATATCTGGAAGAAACATGCATGGGTAAATTCCAAGATATATCCAAGACCCATGTAAAGGGATCACAGACTTCCACCAGTAGCATTATACAGCGTAGATATCATATAAGCTTTATTGGCGATAACTTAGAAACAGAGAAACAGTACGGTCCATGACATTCCCCTCACGTCTCCTTTTTCTGTCGCATGAGCCGGGTACTGGTGTTCTGAATGGACACTGGTTAAAGGTTCAGCAGACAGCGATCTACCCTGGGGTAGCAAGCTAGGTGCATTGTACAAGCAGTTCAGGGAGAGAGCTCTGCACCCACAGCATGAAGAGTAGCTCAAGTGCAATACTGAATGTTAAGTGGTAAGAGTGGCCATCCTGTCCTTGTTTCTGACATTAGAAAGGAAGCCTTTATCCTTCTATGGTTAGGTATGAAAAATTGTCATAGTTTTGGGGGTTTGTTTGTCTGAATATTCCTTTGAATGGATTGAGAAAATTGCTTTCTGTGGTTTGGCGGGAGTTTTTAAAAAGTCAATAATTGGTATTGAATTTTGTCAAATGCTTTTCTCCACCCCCCCCCCACTGAAATGATAATATGATTTTTTCCTTTTATATTTGTGTACATGTTTAATATTCAATGTCAAACCAATCTTGTATTACTAGAATAAACCCTAGTTGTCACAATGTAGTATTATAAATTAATGAACTTGATTTGTGAATATATATATTTTTAAAAAATTTTTATAAACATATAATGTATTATTAGCCCCAGGGATACAGGTCTGTGAATTGCCAGGTTTACATACTTCACAACACTCACCATAGCACATACACTCTTGTGAATATATATTTTTTAATATTTTTATGTCTATGTTTATGAGTGACATTGGTTTCTAATTTCCTTTTTTTTTTTTTTTTAAAGATTTTATTTATTTGACAAAGAGAGATCACAAGTAGGCAGAGAGAGAGAGGGGAAGCAGGCTCCCCACGGAGCAGAGAGCCCGATGTGGGGCTCGATCCCAGGACCCTGGGATCATGACCCGAGCCGAAGGCAGAGGCCTTAACCCATTGAGCCACCCAGGTGCCCCTCTAATTTCCTTTTTTTATGGTTGATGTTCTCTTATAGTTTAATATCAGGATTATGTTCCTTCAGCCTAAAGGCTACCTTAGAATGTTGGTCTGTTAGTGACAAATTCTCTCAGCTTTGTTTTCCTGTATATATCTTGAATCCTCTTTTTGCCTTCATTTTGGAAGAATATTTTCTTTGACTGTACCTCCTTTATGGTCTTAGAACCCTTTAAACACGTCATTCTATTATCTTCTAACCTGCATAATGCCTCACAAAAAGCCTGTGATTATTCTTATTATTGTCTCACAAATACAATGTGTGTTTTTTTCTCTGTCTGCTTTTAAACTGTTCTGTTTATCCTTGGGGCTCACCAATTCGACTGTGATACGCCTATGTGTGGTTTCCTTGGCCTGGGGATAGACAAGCTTTTGGATTTCTGGTTGGATTTTTAAAAAATTGAATTTGGAAAGATGTTTGCCTTTATTTAATTAAGTATTGTTTCCTGCTCTATTCTCTCCTTTCCACCTCAGATTCCAATTAGACACGTGTTTGATGTTAGACTGCTTTTTACTTTTCCAGTTGACATTTAGGCTGTGTTGTTTGGTTTTTTTTTAGATTTTTATTTATTTATTTATTTGACAGAGAGAGATCACAAGTAGGCAGAGAAGCAAGCAAAGTGGAGGCAGGGAAGCAGGCTCCCCGCTGAGCAGAGAGCCCTGTGTGGGGCTCGATTCCAGGACCTTGAGATCATGACCTGAGCCGAAGGCAGAGGCTTAACCCACTGAGCCACTCAGGCGCCCCTAGGCTGTGTTTTTTATTTTTAGTCTTTCTTTTTTCTCTGTGTGTTTCAGTTTGCATGGTTTCTCTAGACTCAACTTTAAGCTCATTAACCTTTATATGTAAAGTACATTATGGTTTACCCTGATTCATGGTACTTCCAACTGAATTCAGGAGTAGAGACTTTTTCCTTAATTTTTGTGATCTTATATATGGACCTCCTTTTTCTTATGCTGAAAACCCCTGTCAATAAAAGTATGTACTTTGTCCACAATACACATACTAGTCTCTAAGTTACAATACAACTGCTACCATGACAGTAAGATGTCCCTTAAAAACAGTTTAATATTATCTCATAGACCTTTTTTGTTCTTAGGGTACATACAACTAAGGATGTACAGTTAAATCGCTGTGCTATAAAGTCATTGGTGTAGTGATGCCACCAAGAGATTCCCAGTTTTATTTGTTTCACTTTACTTTAAATATTTGGGGATCAAAAAAAGAAGTATGTTTTAAAATTAAGTAAAATATTTACATGGTTTCAAAGTCAAATCTACAAAATATTGTATATATTAAGAAATCTATTTTTCTTATCTCTTTCACTCTATCTCCTTTCTTTCTTTATAGATAATTTAAAATATAATATTATATATATGTATATATATACATATATATATAATCTTTATATATATACATATATGTGTACATGTATATATAAAGATATGTATATGTATGTGTATATATATGTATATGTATATATGTATATGTATATATACATATGTATATGTATATGTATATATATAAAGATATATATATCTTTATATATATACATATATATATAATCTTCCCATGGAGGGAGACTGTGTTGCTCACATGGTTAAGCATCTGCCTTGGGCTCACATCATGATCCGGGGGTCTTGGGATCAAGTCCTGCAGTGGGCTCCCTGCTCAGCAGGGAAAACTCTGCCTCTGCCTCTCTCTCGCTCATGAATAAATTTTTTAAAAACTTAAAAAAAATGTAGAAGTATTCTCATATTCCCCTTTTAAGCTAAATAGCATACTATGCATCCTTTTCATTTCCTTTACTACTTTAGTTCAATATATCCTAAAGATAGCTCCACACTATATAGAAAATCCTATTTTTTTTTAAAAGATTATTTATTTATTTATTTGTTAGAGAGAGAGGGAGAGAGAGCGAGCGAGCAGAGGCAGAGAGAGAAGCAGGCTCCCTGCCGAGCAAGGAGCCCGATATGGGACTCGATCCCAGGACGCTGGGATCATGACCTGGGCCGAAGGCAGCTGCTTAACCAACTAAGCCACCCAGGCGTCCCGAAAATCCTATTTTTAACATATTATTTTTATTGTTTTTTATTGACACACAATAGCCTATCACGTGGATGTACCATTGCTTATTCAACCAGTCCCATAATCAAACACCTAGGTTATTTCCATTCTTTAGCTATTATAGTAAAATGATAGTGAGTCATTTATGCATATTTATTTTCATATTTTGGAGTAGTTTCCTGTAAAGCGAATTGTTGGGTTACGAGGCAAATGCACATGTGCTCTAATCAGATATGGTCAAATTTCCCTCGTTAGAGGCTGTGACATTTTGCAGATCTACCAGTTCTAAGTTAGGGGACCTGTTTCCCTGTAGCTTCACCAACAAGTAGATTTTCAATCCTTTGGATTTTTGCCATCTGATGGTGAGAAGTAGTATCTCAATGTAGTTTTAATTTGCATTTCTCTTAAGGAATATATTTTTATATTTAAAAATAACCATTTTCTCAAGGGTAATTTTTCTTCCACATTTTTAGAAAATGGGAAAATTTCTATTTGTGAAGTTTTCTCATGTATACAAAAACGTAATTTAAAAAGAAGGAAACGTTTCCTTTCTTGCCAAAACCTTGGGGTTTTCATTTACACTGCAAAGGACAAATTGTAAACCACTTTGCATAGTGTCCCAGCCCCAAAATGAGGGTTTGATTTACCATGTAATTTATTTCTGGTTCATATTTCTGTTCTGAACAAGCTTTTGGGTTTGAGGTTATAAACAAAATAATTTGACTGTTTATTTGTGGTTAAACAAATGGCATAAATATATGTTAGGAAAAAAAATCCTTTTTGAAGGAGAAAAAGTAGGGCAATAGTTTCCAACAATTATCAACATCTATTTGTCTGACAAATATTTGATTCAATAATATTGTAGAAACTCTTGGCTCCTGTCATAATAAAAGGTGTATTTTTTCTAGCCAGAGAACTTCAGGTTTTTGATGAGATAGCCAAAAAAGTTCAATTGGTATTTCTTTTTGGGGTCATTTTCATGAGTTTAACTTGGAATGGATTTTCAAACCTTGCTTCCTGTTGCTTTGTATTTTGTTCCTTCTCTCACTTGTTTATCCTTTTATTCCCTGTTTTCCTTCAACTTCTTACTCAAAGACTTTTATTTTCCTTTCCTTCCTCTTTTATAACCTATTGTTTGTACTCTTCCCTGCTTTCATGCCTTCCTTCTACTTGTCCATGATTTTTCTTTGCTTCACACACCTAACTGTCTCATTTCTATCTGTTCTGGCCCTGGGTACCATCTTAGCACAAGAAATACCTCTCACCTGAGTCATGATTTACACCTGGCTAAGTAGAAGGCATGACGCTGAAGGAGAGGTCTCCTCGTCTATTTTGTTGGCATTCTCAACCTGGTTAACGTTGCTTGCTTGACCTACTAGGATCACTTGTACAAAAGTGCCAAGAAATCTCATCCCCTCACAGAGTTATGTCTGCTTTCTGAACACATTAGAACTCTGCATCTTTTCCTATATTCCTCCGATCAAACACTGATGGTACACCCAGTCAATGCCAACCCCTGAACTAGGCAGCAAGCTTACGTATATAAATAGGGCAGAGTTCTTGCTCTGAAAATGCTCACAATCAGGTAGTGATTGTTTCAGCTAGAGCATACAAATACATACAACTCGTAAGAGTATCTCTGCCGATGACTGTCCTCTCTTCCTATCCTTGCATGGCTAATTCCTATTTATTTTTTCACCTTATTCAGGAATTCTTTCTGACTCCTCCCTTCTCCATTCCCAGAGTGGTTTGGTGCACTTCCTGGAAGCTCACAGATCACACTTCACCATAGTGTACTGTAGTTGTGTCTTTCTCTAGACTAGAAGCTCCATGAGGGTAGGAGCAGATTTCCATTATTAACTATAAGTCTCCAGCACCCAACACAGTGGTCTGGGGCAGAGGAGACACTCAAAAAATATTCTCTGAATGAACAGCTATTTATACACATATAGGTGTTTATTTTGGCGTGTCATTACAGAATTTGAATGAAAGAAAGCATACTTCCCAGTGAAAATAAAGATGTCGGAGTAGAATAATCTCTTTGAAGTATGTTCTGATGATTATTTTGGAGAAATTTTGCCAGTTCTAATCACAAGTGCCTTTGAAATATGTTTTTAAACAACTATCAATCAAATTTGTTTAACTTCCTTTAGCGGTGTTGATTGTACCCATGAAATACTAATGAATAACTCCTTCTGACATTTAAAGGCAAGCACAATGGTTAGATAAGTCTCCGATGTTACTCAGAAATTCCCTTCAGTTCAATCAGGGGTGTACCTCCCCCATGACTTTAAAGCTGCAGTGAATTGTTAATCTGTCCCTCCAGATATAGTCACAACTACAAAACTTAAAGCCTCAGGAGGAGAGGAATTATCTTCTTGTAACATACTCCTGTTTTTAAATGTCCAGCCATCAAAGAAAACCAAGTTTTTGTTTCTGGGTATGTTCATTGAATTGTTTTCCCCTGGCTGTATTTTCTCTTTTTAAAATTGTTTTTATTTTATTGTTTTTTTCTATATTGACAAAACTTTGGGAAAAAAAGAAGCAGTTTATTGGTTATACCACTTAGTTTGTGCTTATACCAAAGAAGAACTCATTTTAGTTCTCATTTATAATACTTTTGGAAAATACCTTCATTTCAGAGCTACATGCTGGTACTTCTAATTTATTATCCTTTGCTTCGTCTTCTTAAACTCATTCTTTTCTCCCTCTGTGTCATAAAAATTTTCTGTGCAAATTGAGTTTTGACTAAAGCTACTAAATTATTAAGCTAATAAAAGAGCATGCAAGTTATGAAGAGATCAGCATATTTTAAGCATAATTAAATGTGATACAAATGGCTACTAAATTAAAAATCAGCATTTTATTTGTTTAGACATTGTGATTAGTCCCTGAATATTTCCTTCTCTTAACCATGATATAAAAGTTTCACAAAGCATGCTTTATAGAGGATAACATAACATAAAACAGATCTAACTAAACTGAATCAACTTCTTTAAAGACTTCAGTAAATTTTCTTTGATATACGAGTACCCAATACCTTATCTGTTTTCTCAAACGGGGACTAGCCTCCAATTTGCTAATTCTAAGACTTATTAGGACCAACATGTGGAAGAAGTTTCAGCTGAACATCTGACCCAGTCCCATATTCAAGACTTTTCATTTTGCTATCCAAAGCCACCCAACTTCCCAACCTGACAGAGTCTGGTATTCAATCGCCATCTTTCCAATTCTATCACTAACATAACCTTTGACAAAACAAAGCTGAGCTTATTGTTTATTGTGGTGAGAGAAAGAATACCACTTTGATAGAATTCTGGCTGTGTTTCAAAAGGCAAAATCAAAATCTACCATTAACTGAAAAGAGGACACATACTGCATGGAGCACTGGGTGTGGTACATAAACAATGAATCTTGGAACACTGAAAAAATTAAATTAAGATGTTGAAAAAAAACAATAAAGTGAGTCCCTGTGGAAGTCTGATTCGGATGGATAAGGATCATGATAACAACAATATGCTCATTGTCTGTGAACTCCTTTGTACCTTTCTGTAAGTTGCAGGTAACTGATGAATATGCAAACTCTGTCTTGTGTTTATTTGAGATGTAACTGACTTCCTTTCCCACTTGGAAAAACTGTTAACTACTTGAAACTGGACTGGATGCTGTCAGCTTGCACAAATGGTCAACCCTTGGCAAATATACAATTCTTCCCATCTTCCTTCACTATCTGGCTATAGCCCTCCAGTTAATGTTTCCAATTTTTCTCCCTCCCTCCTGACTTGGCATCACCGAAAATAAAAACTTGACTGCATAGATCCTTATAGAGACTCTAGGTTGCCTTGTTGCTGGCTCTTTCCCTCAGGATCTGAAGCACTGTGAGCTAAAGCCTAATGACATGATATCAACCTTGAAGGACTCATTACCACAGCAGATCATGATTTCTCCCTGGGCAAGTCTCTGTCTGAGTCACTGAGGAAGTCCAGTGAAATGCTTGGATCACACTTGTCCTTATGAGAGAAGTAGCCACGACTGGACAATATCACCAAGAACACTGACGTCTTAACCTCAATGAGCAGTGATGCATGATCAAAAGATTCTTATCCACCAACTCTTGGAATCCTCTGGACCAAATCTTCTCAGGCTTTAACTCCTGGTTCTTCAATTTAACCTTTTATGTCAATATTTCCATTTTTCATTTAAGGCAGCCCTCTTTTAAGACAACTGACCTCCACAATTTTAAAAGAACTGACACGTGCCACTACCTCTCAAAAAATGATCTAATTAGTTTTGCAATTACAACTCCAGCAAGAGTCTTCACAGGAGCATTTCTTATCCCTGGTTCACCTGACTCAGGAGATTTATAGTCACCTCTGAGTTGTTCAGCAGTTAAAGATATTCATTTGTCTCGAACGAAGAAGGAACTGACAAGGTTTAATTTTACCCGACTGAGCCTTGTGCTTCTAGAAAATAGTGATGGTTGAGAAATCCTTGCAACTTTTTGTTTTCTAAAATCCCTCATCATTCTTGTTCTAAGAAAGCAACTTACCAAAAAGAATCACCTTCTACGTGTGACTTAGGTAAGGTTTGCTGTCCACTCTTTCTCATGACTCCAATAAGATTCAAAGACGACTCCCTTGTTCGCCTGTGACAAGACCAAAGAGACTTTCCCCTCTTGCCTGAGACTGCTGATAAAGTTAGACACATGCTTCCCGTTTAGCCTATACCCAACTTCCTGTTCTTTGTCTCATAAGTGATTAGCTAGGATTAGAACTGTTTGTCCTCCTGAAAGTTGCCAGACACGGAGACATTTCCTGTTCAGCTAATGATTGACTGTTCTCCTTCTTGCTAACCAATCCCAACTCCAAATCTCCTCACCTGTACCATGTCTGCTCCTCCCCATAAGAATCTAAGCAAAACCTCCCTTCGAAGTCATTCAGAACTTCTCATCTAGGGGACTTTCCCTATTTCAATAGCCTGTGTGAAATAATCTTATTAGCTGTCTTGTTTGTTTTGTCTTACACAGTACAGAGGGGATTCCCTGTACAGCATGGGGGAACAGGCACTGGTGCCATTTGCATTCTCTGTCCTTTTCACTTCCCAGACAGGTTAAAGAAATAAAGGCAAAAAGCTATCGGCTTACAGTGACATCCAATAACACTGTGAGAGATACTGATACATTCTGTTGGCATAATTTCTACTTTTGAGATATGGATGGCAGGCAGTTAAATGTTTTTAAAGCAATTTACATTGTTAAAATTGTAAAGATAACATTTACCCACTGGCAAAATAAAGACGTGTTATTTTTTTAAATACATTTGATTCAGTGCATACCTGCCGATTTTAAAAAAACATCTCATCACTGTGTAGGGGAGTTGGGGGAAGGGAGAAAATCACATTGGCTGAGTAGCCAATAAGAGCCAATCTGGGCTAGACATCTAAATTCACTTAATCCTTTTAATGGCCTGTGTAAGTTAAGTGTTACATTTATTTTAGGGGCACAGAATCAAGGCTCCTAAGTGTTAATATCCCACTCGGAATCGCACATCTAGTAACAGAGTTTCAGGCTTTCTCAGTATCTAGATACACCTTCAGAGCTAATTCTTCAGGAATCCGTAAACAATTCTACTCTAGTGAGTCTAGAACTCACTCCTAAAGACAAACACACATACCTATAGGGTATATATCGTTAATACCTATTAGGTATCCCAAAAGATGTCCATTCATTTGCCCTTTTCTTCCAAAATGGCAGATTTTTTTTCAGAAGTCACTTATTGCATACAGTCTATTAAAAAATACTTTTCACTACTTTGAAGATTCTTTGCACAAACCAGCATTCATATTATTAAGTAAATATAAAAGAGCAATTGAATCAAAACAAAAATGTTCAATTAATAACAAAACTAAGGTTTTAATTATTTGACTTATTTGATCAGAAAATATCATCTTCCAGAACAGCCCTGTGCAAAACAAATATAAACATATTGGTGTCCAGAGAATTTGGCTTTAAAGCATTGTAAAAATCCCCGAGGTCAACTATGAGAGATCATCTGGTATAATCATCTTCAAGAGACACTTCTTACTGTCTTCTTGAACATCCTTCTGGGTTTGACTATGTGGGAGTGTCACTGTGCTCCTCTCTCCTGTCCCCACCTTTCAGTCTCATCCTGCTGCCTGTACCGAAGGAGAGCCCATTCCAGCTCTGTGAACGCTAGTCCTTCATATCATTCCATAACTTTTGACACTTTAATTAAATAATTAATGGGCAGGAAAAAAATCTGTCCTGTACTCCAGTGGAAGTTATATACTCACAAACTTCAACTATTTTATGGCAGGTCAGCAATTTAGAAATTAGAAACTTTTCCAACATCAGCAAAAAGAAGGATTCCACTCTATTTGTTTGAGGCCATAATTTTCCAACCCACTTTCACTGCTTGAGTCATGCAATATGTCTTAGAGTTAGAAAAACTATAATTTAATGATTCCTGATTGTTTAGGCTGAAAAGTTGAGTTCAGTGTGACCATTAGCTTGTTTATCTGACTTTACATAAGGCACTTTACCTTCCATCAACCACTATTTCTAATTTTCTTGTAGACATGTATACATTCTGAAAAAAATAAGCTTTTAAAGTACTACAAGGGCAGCCTTAGCAGCTTGGCAGAATGCTACCAAGTAGAGTAATCATCATAAATGGTTCATAAGCAAAGAAGGAAAACCAGTTCTGGGGAAAAAAAAAAATCAGTGCTTAACTAGATTAAAAAAAAACCACAAACCCGCACAATTTCTAATGAGGCCCTGTGATTATTTTTAACCTTGGAAGAAAAGCATTTGTTTAGGTATACAAAATGTGCAAAGCAATTTTAAAATAGTTTTTCTTTCAGAAACAGTTTTTCTTTCAGAAAGAATTTTCTACAATTCTAGGAAAGGCTGAACTAAAGGAATATTTTAGGACGCTACTGTGTGGCACTCAGCTATTTTAGATGCTCCTGGCGCCATCTAGTGACAGCTACAAGCAATATCACCGATATCTAGCCCACATGCTTGGTCCATCCAGGAGACCTTACTCTGAAGAGGATAACGTACCCCTACTTACATGATCAAGTATCTGAGACACTAGGAAAAATCATTGTGTAAACTTGATGAACACTTAGCATCCTTTGAATAGTGAAGATAGAGATCTCACTGAACACATTCACCTTTATCCTTGAAATGTTTATCAGCCTCTGGCGCAATTTTTTCTTGAAATGTATTTTGTATACATTGCCCACTGAAGCTATGGAAGACTAGAATACACCCTTGAGATTAAGAATTGAACCAGAGTACATGTTGTAACATGAAAATAGGAAGATACTATTTTATTTAACTCTTTAGGACTATCACGCTGCAGTACTTTTTGGTGGGAGAAAAAGACAGGATGTTTTCTTTCAGAAAGCAGCCTGTTGGTATGCGTAAATGATATTTCTGTTAGAGGATAAGCAAAGTGAGAAGGAAGGAGAGGTTGGCTTTGAAAAGATGAGGGTCTGAGAAGAGGTGCTGGATGTAAAAACATTCTGTGTCTTGATTTCTAATGTCACAAATACCTTTTCTCAAGGACGTATGGATGATACACAATATGCGAATTTACCTAAGACAAAAATAAAGAGAAGTATAAAATGCCTTCAGTTCCCTCTTAGATCAGCTCTGTCTATCACAAAGCAGGGTCAGTGTGTGGCTGGCCCCGGGCTATCAGAGCAGCAGTGACTCCCCTGAGCGTCAAAGACCTTCCATTTGATCCATCTCCCAGATTAGGCTGAAAGCAACATGCTATCTGATGCATTTAGGCATTTATTGATGGTTTACTATTTTAACACAAACATGGTATTTTTTTCTGGTGAAAATTTGGTCAGATGGAGACATTATGCCAACAGCTCTACCATAAATTTAGACTTTTCCCCTTGTGTTAAAGGTACCCGCAAGTGGAGTAAAGTAAAATGATGTGAATTGGGTAGAGGAATCCGTTAGAGACAAATATTTGTAATCCAACTCTTGCAATACTCATGGTTTACAGAAACAAACAAATGAAACTTCTGAAGAAAAGAAAGTCTAGAACTTTGGAAACCAGAGAACAATTTTTTAAAAAGATTTTTTTAAAATTTATTTGACACACAGAGAGAGATCACAAGTAGGCAGAGAGGCAGGCAGAGAGAGAGAGAGAGAGAGAGAAGGAAACATGCTCCCTGCTGAGCAGAGAGCCTGATGTGGGACTCCATTCCAGGACCCTGAGATCATGACCTGAGTCGAAGGCAGAGGCTTAACCCACTGAGCCACCCAGACACCCCAGGGAATAATTTTTCTATTAAATAAGGTCAAGCTCTATTACTAACATGAATTCAGCTACTGTTTGTAGCTTACAAAATTTTGAATTTAAAATAATCAGGGCAAAGATCCCTTGGGAAAAGGGCTGCCATCCTGTAAATATTTAATAGCAGGCTGTATCTTAACAACATGCAAAATTTTAGCAGCTTCAGGATAGTCTTTCTGTCATTTTCAGATCTGATGTTTATAATTTCTTTATTGGGGAGGATATTGCATTCCAAAATTAGAAGTGAGTTAACAAAATAAAAATATTTCAGAATGAGCTACTAACTGATGAAAATGTACTGCAAGGCGACAGTGACAAGGAAGGCAGTATTGTGAGGACAGATTTGAAATGCGAGGGACTGAGTTCCTGCTGGGAAGTCCCGGGGGGATAAGTGGCAGAAAGGGACCACAGAGGATTTCAAGATACACTTCACCTGACTCACAATCTACTCCACGAGCAGAGATTTATGCACATCGTTATTAAAGTGAGTGAGTTGGGCTCATGCCCTTTGATTGGGTCCTTTCATGATGCACGGTTGGCCAGAGTCCTATTCATATTTAAGTTTGTAAGGCTACAGCCATGATAAACTACATATGATTTGCATTGCAAGCTTAACAAATTGATGATCAAAAAATATGACATGACTTTAATAAATATTTACTCCCATTTTTCTGACAGACTAATGACTTTTTAGAATTCTTCTATATGGGAAATTTACCTCTTTATCCCCATATATTAATTTATCCAATCATTTATGCATATCAGTTTGGACTCACTGATACTTATCTTGTATTTTGGGTTACAATTCAACGTGTTTTAAAAAATTCATTCTGTTCCTCAAATTTTTCCAGTTTTGACTACTGGGAGCTCTTTCAGTTGGCTCCTTTGCTCCTTTTGCATTCCTCCATCAGTGGGTTTTTTTTTTCTTTTTGTTTTTGTATATTTTCATATCTTCCAGAACTACAAGATCCTCTGTATCTCTCCCCCGCAGGGAAAGATCCTTCCTACTGTTCCACAAGTGGCCTCCTCTAGCCCAGGAGGAGGGGAGTAATGGCAGCAAGTCCTGACTTTCCATTCCTCTGACCTAGCCCAATGGGGAGAGGGAGGCATTTCATCACTGTGGGATCAGAGTGCAAGTCTAGACTCCCCTCTTGGCCTTTGTCAGCATGGCTGGTGATGGAGTCAAAGTTTTTTCTGTGGCATCTGACTGAAGTCAAGCGGCTATTGTCTAAAAATTTTTTGTCTTTCTAGGATATTCCTTTCATGGTCTTTTGGCTGGAAGAACATGCTTCTGGTTGCTTTTTATTTATTTCGTCTGAACCTATTGGCATTTTCAGGTAACAAGCTTCTTCACCTGTAAGTCCAGGGATATATGAGGCACTCCCCTATCCCCCCCAAAAAAACACCCAGAAAACAAGAAAACCACAGGGAACTCATCATCATACTGTTCTTTGTATCCTGAGGTGTCTATCTGATCTGCCTTCCAGAAAGCCTTCCAGAGTTTTCTTACGTTTGTTTTACAACTAATGAGCAGGAGTTTTGTTTTTAGCAAGGGGAAAATGTACACCTCATCTTCTACGAAGTGGAAGTCCCACACTTGCTTCCTCCAAGTCCTTTTTAGAAGTAATAATCAACTTCAGTATCATTTCAGGAAGTTACTTTGCTGTGGCCAGGGTCACTTACACTTACACTTACTAGTGCTGGACAATCCGAGGGCTTATTCATGTGTGTGCCCAGTGATGGGACTGGATGAGCCTGAGGCTGGGTTCACTAGGAAATGGAAAGTCTGCCTATGGCCTCTCCAAGTGGTTTTGGCTTCTCAGTAAATGGCAGTTGGGTTCTGAGGGGGAAATGTAACAAGAGGGAGTGAGAGAGAGAGAGACAGAGAGAGAGAGGACGGACTATTACTCAGCGATCAAAAAGAATGAACTCTTGCCATTTGCAACAATGTGGATGGAACTAGAGTGTATTACGCTAAATGACATAAGTCAGTCAGAGAAAGACAAATACCATATGATTTCACTCATGTGGAATTTAAGAAACAAAGCAGATAAAGGGCTAGGAAAGGGAAGGAAAAGTAAAATAAGATGAAAACAGAGAGGGAGGCAAACCATAAGAGGCTCTTACCTATAGAGAACAAATTGAAGATTGCTGGAGGGGAAGTGGGTGGGGGAATGGGGTAAATGAGAGAGAAGAATTAAGGAGGGCACGTATTGTAATGAGTACTGGGTGTTATATGATGAACCACGAAATTCTACCTCTGAAACTAATAATACATTATATGTTAATTAACGAGAATTTAAATAAAATCTTGAAAGAAAATAAACGCACTTTTTATTTCTGATCAGGAATGACCAATATGTGCATTTTGTACCTCAGAACGAGGAGACTAAATGGAGTCTAGGCTTGTCATACAGACAGCTTTTTTCTGTGTAACCAATGACAGACCCTTTTTTGGGGATGTCTCAACAAGCATAGACATAAATCACCAATTTCACCATCTATCAAAAAAAGATATTGATAAGTTCATACACACTTTCCTCAGACTCATGATTACAAAGCAACACTATTAATCAGTAAAATGCATGCCTTGCCTGGGGATCAGTGATGTGCAGGTAATTGGGTAAAACAGCTCAACAGAACCTTTGCGAAACCTACTTAAGGTAGTAGATGACTGATGGCTTCACGTAAACTCAGCATTGTTCACCCACACCCATCCCTCCCTAGCCTTATTCCATCAAGCAGAGCAGAAACTACCAAGATCCTTGGACAGGGATCGTAATAGGTGGCAGCAGAGGTCATCAGGGTATCTGTACCAGTAGTGTGTTAAGAGACTAAGGCTGTCCAGTCTTCTACTGGACAACTTGAGAGAGATACTATCAAGGACTATCTAAGAGAATAGAGGCAGTATGTGGCAACAAGGAGGAGAAGACTAATGATTTAAGGCTACACATGGGCTAGTCAAATTCCTATGTTCTTCAGGTTTAAAATATTCTATTGCAATTTAATGTTTAACTTTGTACATGTTTCATTTTATATTCCACTAAAGAGGCATATTCAAGTGATTAAAACATATTTTTGGAATTTTTTGCCAGAGACAATGTGATCTCCAAAACCAAAATAACTTCTTTAATTCTATAGCAAATATTCAAATCTCTAATAAAAGCAATTTAATAGAGTTGATAGAGTTTCAACTCTGGTAGAGTTGAGAAAAGATGTGGTTGGTTTCAAGAGATTCGGCTCTGCTACTTCTTGTTTTGGTCTAATTACTTGATTGTTTGTAGTGCAATTCGATGAGTTTACTAAGTAACTACCATTTGCACAGCACTTTGCTAGCAAGGTAGGAAATCCCCATTTAAGTCCAGTGTGCAATACAGCCTCTTCTTTTAAAAAGCTTATACTCCAATAGTATACCTTTTCCCCCTTTTATTTATTTATTTTTTAAATTAACATATAATGAATGTATTATTTGTTTTAGGAGTACAGGTCTGTGATTCATCATCAGTCTTAAACAATTCACAGTGCTCACCATAGCATACACCCTGCCCAATGTCCATCTGAGCCACTCAATCCCTCCCACTCCCCTCCCCTCCAGCAGCCCTCAGTTTGTTTCCTGAGATTAAGAGTCTCTTATGATTTGTTTCCCTCTCTGGTTTCCTCTTGTTTCATTTTTTCCTCTCTTCCCCTATGATCTTCTGCCTTGTTTCTCAAATACCTCATATCCATGAGATCATATGATAATTGTCTTTCTCTGATTAACTTATTTCGCTCAGCATAATATCCTCTAGTCCCATCCACGTCTTTGCAAATGGCAAGATTTCATTTTTTTTTGATAGCTGCATAATACTATACTCTTACACTCTAAGCTCTTAAGGAGTTTATCTGTACATACCTAGAGATGTAAATGACTTGGGCACAATCATATGACAAAACAGAGTAGAGTAAGTGCAAAAAGAGGGAAATAGAGTGTTACAAATTTTAAAGAAGAGAAAAGGGAAGAGAACATTTATTGAGTATGTACTCATGCCATCTTTCTTTCTAAATAATATAACAGAATTTTGGCATTCCATCTAAAAACAGCACTGTCTGATATGTTTAATTTTAACTAATTCTTAAACTTAAATAGGGCTACGTGGTATGAGACATAAAATTAAGGCTCAATACTTTGTTCTGTCTTAAAACATAGTGGAAACAAGAGGACTTTGAATGATCTAACTTCAAGTTCTCCTCCCTACTCTACTACTGTGAATAAGGTCTCCTACTCAATCATCCTTATCAAGAGGACCAGGTGCCCTTTTTGCTTTTCTCCAAGTAGGGATTTAGGCTCCCTGCCAACCCACAGAAGCATTCAAACAAGCCAATCACACCCTCTCACCAGAACCCCTTGGCATCAGTCTTGATATTACAACGGCGGCCAGCTACAACCTCTGCTTATTCACCCTCTTTCTGAATGCAACTGTGGCCCTATGTGGTCTATGATTCTCTGCAACCCCAGGCTGTGAGTATGCATGATAAATAAACTGCTGTTGATCTCATCTGCCCAGTATTGGGTGTCAGGTATCTGTCCATCTCATAACCATAGGGTGGGAGTCCCTTCCTCATCAACTAGGTGATTACAGGGTAATTAAAAACAGGTCATGAGTAATTAAAAATAATAAACAATTTAACATAAACCTGACAATTTGCCAATTGCTTTAAAATCTGTAGAATTTTCTTAATTAAAAAAAAAAACAAAAAACAAGGGAGCCTGTGTGGCTCAGTTGGTTAAGTGTTTGCCTTTGGCTCAGTCACGATCCCAGAGTCCTGGGATCAAGCCCTGCATAAGGCTCCCTGCTCAGTGAGGAGTCTGCTTCTCCCTCTGCCCCTTCCCCCACTTGTGCATGCTCTCTCTCTCTCTGTCAAATAAATAAATAAAATCTTAAAAGATAAAAAAATAAACACAAACAAAAAACAAAGGGTGAATTCCTTAAATATGTAAGAAATTCATAATCTTAGTTTGTGACTACATCTCTAATATGATTTTCCACAGCAAGAGTCTACTACCATCCCTTTTAAACCATTTATAATGTTTTTTAACTCCATGTGGTGATAAATATCTATGATTTTACTTTCTGTTGTGTCATCTGTCTGGTAAAATATCTCTCTCATCTCCTGTTCAACTCCTAAAAAATAACTCCACATCTTCTCAACAATGAGGCTTTCCTATATACGCCACCAAAAAGCTACCTTTATGCCTTCCATTATATCCTCACTGCATGGTTTACACATCACTTAAAGCCCATATTACTCCAGAAAGCAATTATTTGTTTATGTACTTTTCTCTTTCATTAGCTGAAACCAGCTTGAGGATAGGGTTGGTCATTTTCTTGTTAATGCTTATGCTTTCTAGAACTTAACCATAGTGGCTTGCATCAGATGATACCAGTGTTGCAAAATTCTAGTTCGATAAGTGCTGTTGAATGAATGAATCATTGTGTAATTGTGTCTAGCCAATATGGATACCAGAACCACAAAACACTATGCAAAAAAATAATTCAATTTCTGCTTTTCTTTCCTTAACCCTTCTAATGATCTGAGTAATGGGAGGCTTAAGTGTCATCCGGGTAAAGAAAACTCAGATCTCCAGCCATTTCATGGCATCTGATGGTCACCACTGAGTTGTAATGGATCCTGTGGTCTTTGGGCATTGGCCTTCATACTTGATATGCTGAGACAGTTTTAGTCCCAATATAGCCTCACATATGTCTGGTGAATTACTCTGCATTTTTTTCATCCTCTAATTAGACTCCTCTACTTTCTGCATCTTTCGTGATGTTTTTTAGGAGCTAAGACATCTTTGACTGTTCTCCCTGCCCACCTCTGTATTATGCAGACTAAGGCTTGTACTGGGTACCAGACTTATTATCCCTAGGGACTGTTATTCTGACACCATGCTCTTACTCTCTTGGGTTAAACCCAGAAAACGAAACACACTTTGTCTGTTTGGGACAAAACAGACAAAACTGGAAACTGAGGATTCTTTCTACCATCCTGATCATCATTTTAAAATCCCAATCAATGCCATCTTTTTAGGTAAACTTTTCCTAGAGGGACGATAACACTGTTCGTAGCTGAATGTGAACTTTTGTTTTATTATCTGGCTATCTAGTTGGTATTTATCACATACAGCTGTGAAATATATATATAGGATGTGTTTTTCCCAACTATATCATTTACTATGTATTTGTTTTAGCTTTCCAACTACAGCCAAAGCTTCTCCTCCTCATTTTGGAAAGATTTTTTTAAAGTAAATGAAAACTGCCCAACAAATGCCAACTGCAACAAATTTATTATTTGCCAACAAATAACTGCCAACAAACTGCCAACAAATTTATTATTCTTTAAAAAATTACATATACTCTGATTATGGTATATTATTGACCTGCCACTGTAAATTTAATATAGTAGCTGTTTAATGAATGGTTTCCTGGCTAACAAAAAACAGCAAACTTTACACAAAATCATGTTTTCATTGCAAGTTAAACTCTACTAGAGCAATAAAAATTTCCAAATACCAAAAACTGTTCTTCAACTCTAGCTATGGCCCACTTATTTCAAACAATACTTAATATAATAGCATTCTAGTATGACAATAGAATTGAGACAATCCCTTGGAGTTCATGCTAATTAGGTTTGCAGATGGCTTTAAATCTTTTCAATTTTTTTCTTATTTAAATTTAAACGCAATGGGGAAATGGATGAGATATTGCATGCCAGTTAACTCAGCTACATTGTAAAACAAGTATAATATCAAATTATACATGTCATCTATCCACGGGCTTACTCAATTGTAGGAAAGCGGTCTTACGATTCGTCAAACAAGATCAACTGAAAAGATTTAATCCAACCAATTCAATATTTGGTGAGTGATAAAAAGTGACATGTGTTTGCCTAAAGAAAGACCTAAATGCCTGGACAAACAGATATGCCTCTAGAAATACAAAGGTTTTGTTTTTCTTTTGTTCAAATTGTGCCAAGTAGGAATATTGTCCCCATTACTATGAACGTTTTATTATCATGTCTTAACAGGAGTGCTCTGGTTGAGAAAGCCCTTTTCATTCTAAGTTTCTTGTTCCCCACAGGTTTTAAGTTTCTTATTCTTACTTTCTATGCAGACCTGATTTTTTTTTTCTTTCTTGAAATGTTTGATAAAATTTCTATGTGGACCATTTTGAGTTATTGGAGCATAAAAATGATAATTTCTTTTTCATCAGATAGGCAATTTTCCAGGTGCCTTGGGGATAGTTAAGAATTTATTTTGAAAAGTCAAACATTCTTCTGAATATAATTACTCAAGAGAAACAAATTCATCAGAAGTAAGAGCAATGAAATAAATGAATGGTAGACAGAAAGTTGGAAGATACATAGAATCTGAAACGTGAAAAACACCGTTCCCAGAGACTTGTCCCTGCGCCACGTCACAGCGGGATCTGTTTGTTGCCTTGCCTTTCCTTTACTAGTTCTGTTCTTGCCCTGAGATTCCAACATCTGAGATTATCCAAAAGAGTAACTTATTTTTTTAAATCACTTTATTAAGGTATGATTGACATGTGATACATACACAAATCTTTCTGCCTTCTAAAAAGAAGCATAAATGCATCACTTTGTCCCTGAAATTAAGCCCTGGTGTTGGAAGGAGAAGCAACCTAGCATACTGTAGAAAGCATTTAAGACTTGGGTTTCAATCCTGACTCCGCTGGTTTCAGCTTTGTGATCTTAGGCAGATTGTTGGAGTCTCTTAAAAACCTAGTTTCCTCATCAGCACCATGAGAATTTTGAACTTTGTTGAAGGCTGTTTTGAAGATTAAAGATAATGTGTGTAAAACCTGGCCGTCAGTAGACCTTTCACAAATACTGCTATTAATATCACTGTGACCTTGAATTTCAAAGAGAAGTCTGGTAAAAGGGCTCTGGCTTCCTTGAGAGACAAGTATTCTACTGCCCTGATGCCCTTGCACGGTTTGAAGTCTCTGCCTTACAAAGAATTTACCGATTCATTTGAGACAATATGTGGTATCATGAAAGTAACACCTTGGAATCAAGGGACTTAAATCTCCCCCCTTCTCTTTTGCTAATTAATCTCTGTAACCCTGGGCAGGTCCCTTAAATTTTGTGGGCTCGTCCATAATAAAATGAAGGCAGTTGGATACAGGATCCAAGGCCCCTTTTAAAATTCTGTGATCCTGAGATTTTTTTCAAGAACTCTTGCCAGACCAGGGGAGTCACTGAAAGCAGATGGGAGGAACAGAGGGGAGAAGCTCCCTGAGGTATCTATTCCAGGATAATCTGAAAGTAAGAAAGAGAGAGAGAGAGAGAGAGAGAGAGAGAGAGAGAATCCTATGATTAAAGCTAAGTTCAACAAGAGAAACACAGTCATTGCTCTTTTAATGTATTTTGGAAATTCGGGTTCTCACAGGATATTTTAGAGAGCTCATTGGCATTAAAACCCCTGATGATTATAAATTACATGTTTCTAAGATTGTTTCTAAGGGCACTGAGAGCCCTAGATCTTTGAACCAGAGAGCATTAGATGGAAAGAAGGAAGAAAAGATGTTATGAGGGTAAGAGGGATTCAATTGGTTGGGGTCAAGGTGGTTAATGACACTATTTTTTCCTTTCTTTTGTACTTATGACTTCTACATTAGAGGCATCTATTTTCCAGGAAAGAGATTATTTTCATTATTATTCTGAGACATGTGCAAAGAGCTACTTCCAGTTGAGAGAGACTTACCAGTGACCCTGTTGGGAGACAGAGCATTAAGATACGTGCTGTAATTACACCCCTGTGGAACCAGGAAGTCCGGCGAGATGACTGGCTTCAGACCAGCCTACTACTGCACATGTTGCTGGCCCGAGGAACTGCCACTGCCTCAGTGAAAACAGATCCTGCTTTCATCTTTCACCTTCAATAGTAATCAATATCGTACCTACGACTCACTGAAATTTAGCAATCTGGCTAATGCAACTATCTCCTTTATCTCCTATTTTATAGCAAATTGCAGAGAATTTGAGAGTTGCGCTATTTTTTAAAAAAGTACATTGGCATAACAGCTATTATAAACAGTTTGGTCAATTTTTATTGTTGAAATACATTTTCTATTGATGATCTTTGGGGAAACATAGAAAGCATAAACAAGAAAACAAAAGCCACCTATAATAGAATCTTCCTGGAATAACCTATTGATAACATTTTATGTACATCCCTTCAGCTTTTTTATGTGCATGTATATGGTCTCCCAAATTGGGATAATATGCCTATTATTTGACATTAAAAATAATTAAGATAATATCATGAAAGTTTTCCATGACATTACGTGTTCTTTGGGAATATGGTTGTAGGGATGAGGTAAGAGTGGAAGGGACAAAGAGAAAAAAAATGGAAGTGGTGAGAGATGAATTGGGAAGTCTCCTTGGACTGGTTTATAAAGTAGCAAGGTCTTGTAGGCCATGCTCCAGCAGAGTTAAGACATGGGAAGTTACTCTGTAACATGAGGGGAAGTCACTGAACCCACCTCCCTAAAACATGAGACACTTGAGATTCATTTATCTATCCTAAAGGGTGGAAGTGGAGAAGAACAAGAATGGACTTTGGACTCAGCCATTTGGGATTTGATTCTGCCTCCTGAACTTAACCGAGAATACCAAGACAAGTTGTGTCACACCTTGGTGTCCTCATCTGTAGAATGAAGGCGATCAGATACAGCCTATATGGACAATTAAATGAGATAATACATGTAAAGGTTGTGTTTTAGTGCTGGCATGTATTAGGTGCTCATTTAATTGTTCCATTCTTATTTTCCAAGTTAGGTTATAGAGGGAAAGATCATCTTTTTTCCCAAAAAAGAAATTCAGTCACATTAGTGGGTTTGTCAAGGATACTATTTCTTAGAAGTGAGGACAACTTTTTGTGTATTTATTATTTCCCTTATATAGAGTTTTTCACAGAATTGGGGGTTGAGATTTTTTCCATCAGTTTTAGCCACCAATCAAATACCAAGTAACAAGTATGAGAACTTAGTTTAGAGAGGAAAATATGGATTTAGTGAAACCAATGTCCTTGAAGACCTTTCCCCAAGATGACAGTCCCTCGGTGCATCCATCCTCTCCAGGGCTTTCTGCCCATTTTTCTTTCTTCTTCCTCTTCCTCACTTAGCTCCCACTGTTGCCTGCTTCCTGACCATGAAGCTCCAATGCTAATACACCCTCCTCTAGTCTCATCCTCCTCCCCTATGATAAGATCCCCTAACTCCTCCAAAGGTATAGCTTGCCTGTATTCACCTTTGGCTCTGCCCATTGTGAGCTGCATGACATGGTAAAATGTGAATGACAATAATACTACCTATATGTAGTATAGTATATATATCTATATATACCTATATATAAGTATATATATACACATATATATACACACACATATAGTCCTTATAGAATACCTTATACTGTAAAATTTAGAGTTGCTATATAGATTCACTAAATTAAGACATTATCAAGCACTTAAAAAATAACTGATAATAGTAGGCACCTATATATTAGTTATGATTTTTATTTTGTTTAAAAATAAAAATTATTTTGTATAAAAATAAAAATAATAACTGTGAATCAAACCTGTATCAGATGAGATGTTATTCTAAAAGCACTTAATCTTGGGATGCCTGGGTGGCCCAGTTGGCAAAGTGTCTGCCGTCAGCTCATATCATGATCATAGGGTCCTGGGATCAAGTCTTGCTTCTGGCTCCCTGCTCAGCAGGGATTCTGCTTCTTCCTCTGCTCCTCTGCTCGCCACTCCCCCTACTTGTGTGCTCTCTCTCTCTGACAAATAAATAAATAAAATCTTAGAAAAATAAATAAAAGCACTTAATCTTAAACATGACCAACCAAGGTCATGTTTAGATTACCAAGTAGCCCTCAATGATCATTATTAGTATCTGTGTCCTAGCTGCAGTAAAATTGTTTCAATTTCTGGAATGAATAATGCTCTTTTACCTCCAGTTCCTGCATACTCTGTTCCCTTTGTCTGGAACACTGTTCCACTGTGGATAATTCCTACTCATTCTTGAGGTTTTCCCTTACACACTGCTTCTCTGGGAAGCCATCTTTGTCAACAGCACAGAAGGCCTAGAAGCCCTTGCTATGTCTCCCCATCCCGCTCCAGCACCCTGTACTTCTCCATTCATGACATAAAAATGTGCCCCCCTCAACCCCTGATTTTGCTTTCCATGGTCTCAGTTACCCACGGTAAACTTCAGTCTAGAAGCAAATGATCTTCCTCCTGAATTATCGCCAGAAGACCAGTATCAGTCTAACACTACATCACAGTGCCTACATGGTTCACCTCCCCTCATCTCATCATAAAAGCATTTTATCATCTCACATCACCACAAGAAGCAGCATGAGTACAGTAATATATTGAGATATTTTGAGAGACCATTCATATAAGTTTTATTATGGTATGTTATTATCTTTGTTCTATTTTATCATTACTTATTATTGTTCATCTCTTACCGTGCCTTACCTTAATATTATTAACTAATAATTTAATTTATAAATTAAACTTTATCCTAGGAGCGCATGTATAGGAAAAAATAGTATATATAGGGTTCAGCACTATCTGTGGCTTCTGGCATCTGCTGGGGGTCTTGGAACGTATTCCCGTGGAGAAGAGTAGGGACTGTGTTTATTACCCTTTACACTATTGCCATAATGCTGATTTTATTGTCTTTCCTCCCTACTTGTCAGTAGGCTCTCTGAGAGAAGATGCCTAGTTCCTGATATATGCATTCAATAAATAATAAAAACAATAATAAAATAGTTTTGAAACAAATAAGGAGTAGCCATAAAGATAAGAGAAAAACCAGGACAGAGTAATTCCATGAAATTCAACAGACAAATGTGTTTCCACAGGGATAATGAAACAGTGTCAGATGTGGTAGAGAGGTCAGGGAAGCGTAGGACTGAAAGGTATACATGGAGTTTGGCCATTAGGAAATTAGTGGTGACCCGAGAGAGTGTAATTTAATGATGGAGTGGGGCAGGGAGCAGATTGCAAAGGGAGGAGGAATGAAAGGGAGATGAGAAATTGGAGCAGCAACTGTGGACTCCTTTTTTCAAAAAGCTTGGCTGTGAAGCAAAAGAGAAGCCAGGGAGAATAGAGCACCTAGAGATGGAGTATGTGCGTGGGAGACCGTAGCTCTGCGAGCTGCGCCAGGGCGTGTATGTGTGTATGACCACAGGTGTGTGGGACACAAGGTGCGTGTGCTTATCTCTCTGTGTTTGTATGTGGCTGTGTGTAAATGTACATCTGTGTGTCTCTCTCTGGGAGTGTCGTGTACGCGTGTTTGTGAGAGGGTAGGGGGTGGAAGGTGGAAGAGACTCGAACATGTTTCTGAGTTGAGGAGAAAGAGTCCGTGGGAAAGAAGTTACCAGAAAACCTGTTAACTCCCAGGTTGCGATTGGAGGAGCAGCTCAGAGAGCTGAGGTTTCTGTGATTTTTGCCTGTGAAGAGTGGAATTAAGATAGCTTCTTTTTACCGTGTTTTGTTATTACCCACACACTTTGATTGTATATATTATTCCCCGAATTCCTGTCCTTATGTCCCCCTCCTGTCACCCTTTTCCAGCTGATATGGATCTGGAAAACCCCAGTTACATTTCCCCGTCAGTGAAAATACTTGAGTGTTCTGAAGACAACGAATCATGGTCTCTGTTTTTAATTATAAAACACTTCCTGGGCTCTCATGTAGCCAGAGCCTGAGAGCAAAGTAACAAGTGATGCATTTATTCACTGGAAGTACTAGCATACTCTAGCTATGTTATCCATAAATTCAGAACTGCTCAATTTAAAATGTAGAGAGGTGGGGTGCCTGGGTGGCTCAGTCAGTTGAGCATCCAACTCTTGATTTCTGCTCAGGTCATGATCTCAGGGTCGTGAGACTGAGATCTCAGGGTCGTGAGCCCCTGTTGGGCTCCTTGCTGGGCACAGAGCCTGCTTAAGATTCTCTCTTCCCCTCTCTCTGCCCTTCCCTCTCTTAAAAAAAAATGTAGGATATAATAACGTTGAAGTTTCTGCTTCTGATTTTGAAAGCTTTGACATTGGTTCACTTAAAAGGACATTGACAGGATTCAGCAGGGGATATTGAATTTATATTACAGAGAATACTAAGAACAAGTAAATGAGTCAGCCACTGTTTACAATTTGTCACTGACTAAATTCCTGGATGAGATGTACTAAAAAAAAAAGTATATTTTCTTAGAACACTGGAAAAGAGGGAAAACTTTGGAGCAATGATTTTTAGAAAAAAATGTTTTTGCTTTGAAAAATGTAATCACACTCAGAAAAAGGAAAGGTTTTTATCTTTTGCCTTCATTACAAATTGTTTTTCAATGGTGCTATTAGAAATATTCTGGCCATAATTTTTTTTTTTATTTATTTGACAGACAGCGATCACAAGCAGGCAGAAAGGCAGGCAGAGAGAGAGGAGGAAGCAGGCTCCCCGCTGAGCAGAGAGCCCGATGCAGGACTCGATCCCAGGACCCTGGGATCATGACCTGAGCTGAAAGCAGAGGCCTTAACCCACTGAGCCAACCAGGTGCCCCAGCCATAATTTTAAAAAATTACTTGAAATTGAAAAAAAATATTTTTACTGAATATTCTCTGAACCTTCATTTTGATTAGGGAAGAACATACATATGTAAAATATTCAGAAGGTACAAACTGAAATCGAGTAAAAAGTAAGCCTTCTGATTTCTACTCACTGAGTTCCCACCCTAGAGGCAAACACTGTTACTAGTCTCTTGCGTTCCTCTGGAGATATTCTTTGCCTTCATACTTGTACATGTTTATATGTTCCCCCCCATTAGTAGCAGGTTGTAAACATGGTCATCTACTTTGCTTTTTTTCTGAACGGTCTTTGAACTAAGAAAGTATAGGAAAAATCATATCAGAGCATTGGCCAGTAAGTTACTAGTGAGTTCCACCTCCCCTTCCCTCCCCAGGACCAATATCCACAGAGGCTTCTGTTTTGGACTGAGGCATGAGAGAAGAGAAGGATTTTTTTTTTTTTTTTTTTTTTGCGGGGTTAGTGTCTGTGGCTGGTGCAGAGCTGAGAATGAGAGTTATTTTATACCGTTAGACTGGGTTATATGCCCAAGGTCAGAAAAGTAGAGGATTTATGGGAAGTAGGAGATGGTCAAAAGTTAACTTCTGGGAAGAAGAGCCATTTTGAGTCCCGGGGATCAAATGTAGCACACAATTGGAGAGGAGACCACTTCCCCCCACTTCCCCTTAGAAACTAGCAATAATCTGACACTCCTCAAATCTGCAGGCAGAGAATGTGGAAAATTATAAGCCAGAGTAGCAAAGGAAGGAAAAAGCAGACACCATGTAGTTACAGACTGGTTTGTGGGCATGTGTGTGGCATCCTTTTGGGGGAACTCCCAAATATAACTTCGGGACACTTGGAGATGTGCTAATTACTAGTCATCAAACCAGTTGGAACTCTTACCATCATATTTTGGGAGCAAAAATAGACTGCAACTTGATTTTACACTCCCAATCTGGTGAGGTTTAGAAGACTTGGATTATATGTAAAACTGGAAAATACTAACTATACAATATATGCAGTACCTTGTCACAGGACGGTGGGATAGAAATCTTGATTGCAAAACAACACATACCTATTCTAAGTTAAAGTACTGAACCAGGATTGAAAAGGAAGAGAGTGAGAACTAGTAGACAAATTTTACACTCCTCACTCTTATCAGGAATACAGAAATGGGGAGAAAGGCTTTGAAATACAACTTCTTTCTTAATGAAGTTCATATTTTAATTCCAGTATCGTGAACACAGAGTGTTGTATTAGGTTCAGGTGTGCAATACAGTGTTTTGATACTTCCTACAACACCCAGGAGAGTCTGACATGTGTTCCCCAAGGCTGAAGGACACAGGGGACTGGCATCTAACTCTCTGAGAGGTCTCCCGCATGATAGGTTGGCTGCATTGCTGCAATAGGCAAGAGGAGAAATGGTGTATCAGGAGCCACCAGCACTCCTGGAGTTCACTGCGGTTAACAACAGGTGCATATTTCTTATGGCTGTGCTGTGTGGGCCATGGGTGAGAAAGCTGGAGCCTGGAGGCACACCACATTCTTTTCAGAAGGGTGGCAAAGAGAAGTTAGTGGGTGTGTGTGTGTGTTGGCGGGGGGGGGGGGGGGCATTGGCAGATTGCTAGGGGCTAATCTAGCAGCAGGGGCACCTGGGTGGCTCAGTGGATTAAGCCTCCGCCTTTGGCTCAGGTCATGATCTCAGGGTCCTGAGATCGAGCCCCGCATCGGGCTCTCTGCTCAGCGGGGAGCCTGCTTCCTCCTCTCTCTCTCTCTGCCTGCCTCTCTGCCTACTTGTGATCTCTCTCTCTCTCTGTATTAAATAAATAAATATAATCTTAAAAAAAAAAAGAAAAAGAAAAAGAAACCTGGCAGCACAGAAAAACCCAGGTCTGGAGAACTTCAGGTGGCTGCTTCCAAGCAATTGGGTGGGTTTTCAAAATAAGCCACAAACATGTTCCCCAATAAAATCAGCTTTAAGCATCAACCAAGCCTAGGTAGTGCTATTACTACAGACCTAGTGTGAGATCTCTCCACTCTCCCCTTCTCTCCAGCAACATCCACTGCACCCTTGGACAAGCAAGGGGAGTGTGTTTGTGGCAGGGAACATGGACCCGTAAACTCGGGGGAAAACACATAAGAAATCCCTGACTTCTCCTGCATTTTCTCTTCCTATCCCATTTTCCTCTTCCTTTCTTCCGATTTCCTCTTCCTATAACCTCTCTCCCAGAGCTTCTTCAATTTTCACTTCCTTTTAATGAATTTCTTCCTTGTAAAGGCATTAACACTTGCCTGTCACGGCTTTGGTATCATTTCTTCCCTTCTTCTATTCTCTCAGGTTTTCTTTTATTAACTTGGGCACTACCTGAGAGCCATTAGTTCGCCTCTCAGGATGATTTGTTCACTCCCTGCAGTGACAGCTGTCATCACTTTGGCATTTTTGTCCCTTTCTTTAGAGGGAACAGCCCAAGGACATTGCCGTCTAGGCCCCCATGGGCACGCAAGAGCTAGGGTTGCTGCACAATGATGGCCAGAGACAGATCAACACCTCCCAGTTCATTTGAGTGAATCGGCTACTTGTTGACAATGAAATACCCTTAGTTGTGTCTAACAGCAATCACTGTGGGTCCTTCCGACGATTTCAATCAGGCCATCAGTTTGACAGATTTAAGGCTTCCGCTTATACACCCCTGCAGAGTTATAAACACTAGGCCATTGGCCTTGGAAGCAGGGAACTGAGCTTCCACTTTGGTATCTACTGCAGTTTACACCTATGCAGGCCTGAGATGACGGCCTCTGAATGAGGAGGACAGTGATGCCACCCTCTGTTAGACAAGATGATTAGCATGGCGTGTTTAGCAAAATGCTAGTGATAAGGAAGCATTCACTAAGTATAAACTATTACTATGTTTATAATCCTGACTCATTTTAATCCCAAATGTATCCATCTCTTGGATCCCCAGGCTATTAGTTACCTCTTCTGTTCATTTCTTTTTCTTTCTTTCTTTCTTTCTTTCTTTCTTTCTTTCTTTCTTTCTTT
>ML107068.1:0-24298 GCA_003697995.1 Taxidea taxus jeffersonii | reverse complement strand
TTTCTTTCTTTCTTTCTTTCTTTCTTTCTTTCTTTCTTTCTTTCTTTCTTTCTTTCTTTCTTTCTTTCTTTCTCTTCCTTCCTTTCCCTTCCTCTTTTTTTCTTTCCTCTTTGGTCAATGGCACTTTGATTTACACACATTTTTCTTTCTAGGACAGGGACTTCTTAATGATAGGTACAGGAAGTTTAAATGGCTTGCAAATAATAATCCAGAAAACTGTGTCCCTGTTGCACATAGGATTGAGTTCCCTTCCAACCTACCTTACAGCTAAAGCTATAAGAGAGGAAAGAACATGGTTGAGTCATAGAATATTGGATCCTTCAAACTTCTGCTTCTCTTGGTTGATGTTTCCCATTTTGTCCTCCTTTCTCATTGGTTCACTTCTGAGCACATGGAGAGACTTAAAAAATACTGCTTGACATGACAGCTGCTTTGGACTTTCATTTCTAAGTCTTCATTGATAGTGGACTCCTTAGTCTATCCCCTTCTCAAAGCCATGCAGCACTAGAATTTTTTTGACTCCTGAGAAGACCACATTTCTCTTCATTCTAGGTAGAATCAGGATCCCAATTTGCATATTATTGATATTTTTTGCTCCCCAGTAACTGGTGGAGGAAGAGAAAACAGCATTTGGAAAAAGAATTAAGATCTTCTGGGAAGAACCCTCACTGTGGTGTGGCGAATGGAAAGAAAGTAGACCATGTACCTCAAGAGGATTCAAGAACAGACACTTTCCCAGAGATGCGAGCTATATGATCATCAACCTTTCTTAATATTAACTGGTTCTATAACCCTATTGTCAGTTATTTTACTTCCTAGTGTTAAAGTAGAATTTCTTATAAAGCACAAATTAGGATTTGTAAACCCTTTGAAATAGTAATAACTTTATTTTTTAAATAAGATACATCTCAAGATAAGAGGGTTAGGTTGTCTGTTTGATGAGTGGATGCAAATATTTTATCACTTTGATGAGCAGCTGTCAGAAAAATTGTAGCCTGATGGAGAAATCATTACAATGCTTTTTAGTTTTTGTTGTTGTTGGGCTTTTTTTTTTTCTTCATCAGTCCAAGGCTCTGTGTCTTTCCTAGCCCATAGTTTAAAATTAATTCTACTTTGGAGGGGTGCCTGGTGGCTCAGTTGGTTAAGTATCTGCCTTTGGCTCAGGTCATGATCTCATCTTGGAATCGAGCCCCAGTTTGGGCTCCCTGCTTAGTGGGAAGTCTGCTTTCCCTTCTCCCTCTGTCCTTGCCCCCTACTCATGTTTTCTCTCTCGTGTGCAAACAAATAAAATCTCAAAAATTTTTAAAAATATAATTCTACTTTGGAGGGAAAAAATCATAAATTTAACAAATATAGATTAATGATGATAAAAGTTTAAAAAGCTCCCATACTTAATATTTTATTCAAATAGTTTTGGGTTTATCGAGTTGCAGTTTTTTGTAACTATTTCTCATCTGCCATACTTTGCAGCAAGAAAACTCATTAATATGCAATGTTCCTGTCCCTTCAATTGCTTCCTTCTACTGTCTAAAATATACTCAGTTCAAAATCTGTTTAGTCAAGCAGACATGAGGAAGAAAGAATTTCTATGGTGTTTTTAAAACCCGATTTGTGGCAAAATCATTTTATTTTTTTTTGTTCAAGCCCCCAAAAGGAGAGTCTAGAGAAAAATTCCCTGTGCCAAGAGAGTCTCCCAGGGGAATGAGGCAGGTGAGCAGGAGGTGGCCTCAGAGCAGCTCCTCACAGACTCCCTCCCTCACAGGAGGGTCACAAGACATTCCCCCCAGACTCAGGTAAGCTGAGGCTCAAACCTTGCCCTACAAAGACACCCTAAAGTCTTCAGGGTGTCACCATGGAGCCTTTCTCTTGAAACCTTCTTAGTAAACAAGCTAGTTAGAAACCACTTTCAGTATGACAGGATACATAGGTTAAATAAATTTTAATGACGCTGGGCCTTAGGTCCTCCTACTAGTGCTTTCTATGTTGTTTATAACTATGGTAACTGGTAATAAAATATTATCTATTCCTCCGTCCTGACTCCACTGTCATGAACAGCTCAGTACCTGGAATTCTCCTATTCCCTATTCAAGTTTTCTCATTAGCTATCATTAGAATTTTAAAATCAATGCTTTTTTTATTTTTTTATTTAAATATAATTCCATTTATAATTTTATTTTTTTCTTTAAGCTTTTGTATTTAAACATATAATGTAGCCCCACCACCCTCTCCCAACCCCTCTCCCCCTCAATGCTTTTTTTAAAGAGATTTTCTTTATTTATTTGACAGAGAGAGAGAGAGAGAGAGCAAAAGTAGGCAGAGCAGCAGGCAGAGGGAGAGGGAGCAGTAGGCTCTCCGCTGAGACGTGGGGCTCCATTCCAGGACCCTGGGATCATGACCTGAGCGGAAGGCAGATGCTAAGTGGACCAAGCCAACCAGACATCCCTAAAATCCATGCTTTTTATTAAGAATTCTAACCAAGAGTAAGTTCACATAATTTAAACTTTACAATACGTATTTCTACACATGCTACACCAGGTCAAATGTCAATATTCAAATGAAAAATGAAGAGTTAAAAGCACCGAAGGGGCGCCTGAGTGGCTCAGTGGGTTAAAGCCTCTGCCTTCGGCTCAAGTCATGATCTCAGGGTCCTGGGATCCAGCCCCGCATCGCATCGGGCTCTCTGCTCAGCAGAGAGCTCCCTGCTTCCCCGCCCCCCCTCTCTCTGCCCGCCTCTCTGCCTACTTGTGATCTCTCTCTCTCAAATAAATAAATAAGTAAATAAATAAATCTTTAAAAAAAAAGCACTGTAAATACAAGCAAAACCAAGTTCCAAGGTTCATAGTTTTCAACAGTTTATACAACCAACCCGCGTTTCTTTCCTTTGTAAATTGTTTCTTCCAAACCTTGATACTGTAAGACAGCTAACCTGTAGACTAGTTTACCTTTGAAGATACTACTCCTATCCTTTAGTCATAGGATCACCTGATGAAATAAGAATGTGTATTGCTTAACTGGCCAGAGCTGTTCATTATTTTTTGGCTGTTGTTATTCCCATTTTAAAAATTAAACCTTTTAATGTTGTCAACATTTTAGAAATATATACATAATTTGTAAAGTCCAAAAAGCATATTAAAAATAAGCAGTGCCTGGGTACCTCTTTCCCCTACTCTGATTTTGCTTACCAATGAAGGAAACCCAAGACCAAATCTTGACAACAGAAGGAATGGCTGCTTATTTAATCACAGTATTAGGGATGCTGAAATAGACAAATGTCCTCTGGTTTCTTTCCTCTAAATAGGTCATCAGTGAAATTACCAGACTAAAAATGTCACCCCCCCTTTTTTTAGTTTTTCATGGAAATTCTAAAATCTCCTTCTACATTTTTTTGCAGTATTTTATTACCTGTAGAAGGAAAGGGAAATTTTACAAAATAGTAATTGTTAACACCTTGTATTTGTAAAATCCACGATGGGTAGAGTCAGCAGGGGATGGCTGACTACACTTTGAGATGGCCATGAGAATTGAGGAACTGCTAATTCTTCATAATTGTCAAAAATTTCCTGGCCCACAGGGATAACTCAGCGCCCATACCACCCATTGAGAAGCCCTGCTCCAGGACAGACACCCCGTAAGTCTGTTTTGAATAACAGTGGCCCTCAGAGAATGGGTGGAACATATGATCTGAAAGGCTGACTCTGTGAATCAGAACTACAGGAAACCACAGTGAATTATCTGGCAATTAAACGTATCCCATTGTTAGAGCCTGAATCCAGATCAGGCTCAGGCCTTTGCTTTCAGATTGGCCAACTAGCCCCTAGGAGCCCGAACAGTTTTGTTCAAGGGCCATGGTTCCCACCTACTGCCTTCTTCTGTAATCCCCTCTCAATGGGAGGCGGTATCAGAAATGCCACTTCCGCTACCATGCATTAGAAAGCAATAGGGTTCGCGATGTTTACCCTGTGTCTTCTGAAACCAAGCGTCTCCCATTCTAAGACATTACATTCACACAAAATTCAAAACAGTGGCCTTGGAGCAGAATTTCAAGGGAGGCCCCTACAAAGCCGGCCAACTCCATGGTTTCCAGTAAAAGGAACTCCTGCTCCAGTCTTTTGAAACCTGGTTCAAGTAAAATACCATTCTCATACCAGAGTTTGAATCACATTTCCTGTGTCCACACAGCTTCTATAGTCTTGCCAGAGAGAGCATTTACCCCTCTACTTCCTGATTTAAAAAAAAAAAAAAATCTGGCTGGCCTATTTTTAATATGCTAATTATCTCCATCTGTAAGTGCTTCCTAGCCTCTTTGGCTTTTCTTGGCCCAACCTCAAATCCCAACATCTCTTCCAAGGGGAAAAAAACGGGTATCCGCCTTACGGCCAGAAGCCAAGGTGCATAAAGAGAGAGTTGAACTCTTCAAAAACTAAACATAAATATGGTGCAAGTTGGCAATCAGAGTTTTAACACTACACCTTTTTAAAGATAATAAATTTTCCATGAACTTACTTTCTTTCACTTGGTTCCTATGAAGAGCAGTTCCCCAAGACACTGAAATCATGGCCAATCTTTCATATATATCCCCAGATATATAAGCCCATTTAAGTGAAGCGGTGGATGCCATGATGTTAAGTCTCCAGGCTTTCTGTGGACCATGACTGTTTTGTTCACGAGCCATTATGTTTCACTCTAAAAATTTACATGGGCTACCACATGAAACCTCACGCTGTGTGATGAGGAAAATAATAATATCTTTGAAAAATAAAGCACACTTTCAAAATAATGTATTTTCTTTGGCCTCTGAGAATTTGTTTTTAAAATTGAGAGAGGAAGGATTAAACAATGCTCCACCAATGTTAACAGAAGTATCATGTCATGTTTTCTGCTTGGGTAGGAAGTGGTTGGATTAAGGTCAAAACTTATATAATTTCCTGACAGGTGAGTAAGGACAATCATTTCAGAAATGTATTTTTAACCACTTCATCAGAATATGCTTTTGTTTTCCCCCATGTATTTTAGAAGTCTGAGAACATTTTTTTGTGTGTGTTTTAACTGTTCAAAAATCTTCCAAAATCCACAAAATTCTTTTAAATTCTTCCATACCTTACCATTTTCACTCCCCACCAAAGGCTGGTTTTGGCACTTAACCAGAACAAATTTCTGGGGGGGCAGATGCTATTAGTTGGAAGAAAAAGTAAAACAAAATAGAAAATAGTGCCCAAAGTGACAAAGACTCTCCTTTTGACCAAACTGTAGTCAGGCCTCCATGAGCCTGCTTCTTGAGTAGGCTCCTCCTTGGCCTGCCTTTAGCAAGAATCCTGCTGAATCAGTTTAGTGAGAATCTCTCCCTTTGATACTTGATCGAATCCCACATCCCTTTCCCTTGGCATTTAGGTATGCTTGGTGTCCTTGTAGCAACAACCCTGGTAAGCCAGTCTAACAAGAATTCCCCGCCCTTGACTCCCGAGTAATTTTCTACCTTTGCTAGCTGCCTGTGCTGTATTCAAAGTTGAACTCAACTTCTCTCCCTATTTTAATAGTCTTGCACAAAGCCTTCCTTATCATTTTTAACAAGTGTCAGAATAATTCTTCTTTAACAAGGGATACGAGTAGGAATTAAGACTGGAATAAACATCATGAATTTAAAGGTCCCCAAACTACAAATTCTCATCCAAATAAATAATCAGTAAGTAACCTCTGAAGTACAGTCATCTCCTTAAAATTACTGTTTTCTAATATTTATTGTTTAAATAATCAGTTACCTATGATGTCTTCTCATCTCTGCACATTCTACTGCCATCCCAAATATAATAGCACTTGCTGGTATAACTTCCCTATACTTTTTGCAATTAACCATTTTCACTTCTGGTCTAAAAATATAACCAAAAACTTATATTCAGTTTTATGTATGCAAAAAAAAAATATGTGCTTGATTACGAGAAAGAAAATTAATAAGAAAAAAACCTTTTAAAGCCATAGGTAAGGATGAACAAATTTAAGGCATTTTTTTTTCTTTGAAGAGTTTCTTTTGGCAACTAGACTTACTGTGGTGATCCTTTCACAATACATAAAGTTTTGAATCATTCTGTTGTATACCTGAAACTAATACAATGTTATATGTCAATCATATAAATCAATATAATCATATAAATCCATAAAAAAACTGTGTGTGTGTGTGTGTGTGTGTGTGTACACATATACAAACAAACAAACAAACGATACGAGTAGCTTATGAGTTGGGCAAGTCATCAAGTCCCTCCAAGCTTCACCTAGTACTTCTCATTTCCCCACAAACCAGAGCCCTTGAGTGGTATTAGACAAATACAACTTTGATTGAGGCCCGGTATTTTACATGAATAATTTGAGCAAATTTTGCATATTTACTTTCTGTTTTAAGTTTTGCTTTAACATAAAAATAAGGCTTTCAATACTTGACTATGGAGTGAACCTACCGTGTTTATTTTGTGTTTTAGAGAGACCTCTGGCACACCCCTACCTAGCACAGTTTGAAAAGTGGGACAGGAGATACATGCTATGTAAGTGTAGAAAATGAAATGAAACAACGTGCAACAGCTGCTCCCTTGTAAAAATGTTATTCATTTGCAAGTTACATAAGAAATACATGAATACTTACTTCCTGCAAAAGCTCCCGTTAGCCGCTTTTTACTCCGCCCCCCCTTTCCCAGAGGTAACCGCTGTAAACAATTCAGTCTTACTCTAGACTCAAAAAATTAATTATTAAAAATTAATTATATATGTATATATAATTTACTTTCTCGTGGAAACAGTCTTTCTGAAAGAATGGTCTACTGTAATGCAGTGTCTTTCTAAAATCTAAACTGCCTTAACTTACTTTGGTTTTCGATCCACCTTTATGACCAAAAATTCACATTCAGAAGTAATAGGCTGATGAGTTTCAGGAGTAAATGTTAACCCTGGCAGAACCTGTATGTTAATTTCTATGTATGCTGTGGTATCTAAATTTAAAAATATGAATGCCACCATATTTCTGATTTTATTTGACACTGTAATAAGAAACTTAAATGGATCTTTTCAAAATGAGCTCTTAATTGCCTCTGTAACTTCCCCTTGCTCTTGGTAATAACAAATCCATTATTCTAAAGGCAGCAAAGATCATGGAGCTAGAATTGGAGTCCTGCTTTAAAACTGCTTGAAATTCTGTCCTGGGATTTTCCGTTTCCATTTTTCCTTAGGGCTATATTTTAAAATATTTATTGGACTTAAAAATTGGCTACACTGCCTGGGAAATCTGGAACCCGGAGATATCAGCCACCAAAGGGGGAGGAAATGAGCAGCTGGGTGAGAAGTAATACACGTGAACTGGGGGCCTCTGTTGTGTAAATGGTGGTCTTGCCTGACTAGACTCAGATTCAGATTTACCCTGACCTTTTTATTTTTCCTTAAATTTAGCAAGACAAACATTTCCCTTAGCTATAACCTAAATCATATTGAGCAGGTCAATTTGATTTGAGGTCATAATAGGTTTTTGCAAATGTACTGGATTATGTTTTTGTGACCACTGAGGGTTCTCAGACCAGTTAATTCATTGTATTTGTCATCGAGCCAAAGGAATTCTTTAGGGACTTTAGAATGTTCAGGAGCGTTTTGTTAAGGAGAAAAATCTTTTTATTATAAAGTAACGCATGCTTATTGCACAAAATTTGGAAATACAGAGAGAGAGAGAAAGAGACAAAAAGTAAAAATCAGCTACAATTCTGCTATTTAGTGATAACTCTTCTTGGAAGATATTGTTGATTACCTATCCAATGGCCATTTCTATTTTTTTCTCAGCAAAAATAAACCTAGTTTAGAAGACTGGAAGTAACACTATGTCCAGCCTCAAGGGATGACTATATTCGTCTGAAGTAAGCAAGAACAATACCATTATTATCTCCGTGCTTAAGCATGTGACTCATTTCTGACCTAGGAGTTGCAGGGGAAGCATGCTGAGGACTGTGGCAAGATTTTGCTTCCTAAAAGATGGCATTTTAGGGGTAAGCCTCTTTTGTTAATGCCATTTTACTTCCTTTTTTGAATATAGTCTTGTGAGTATGTAAGGCTTGGAGCTGCAGCAGCCATTTCGAAATGATGAGGCAACAATTAGAAGGCCAAAATTAACATGCCAAGAACAACATAATAGAAGACTAGAAAGAACTTTGATCATTGGTAATAAAGTTGAGCTGTTGAACAAATACATTACAGCCTACCTCTAAACTTTTTGTTAAATTAATAATAAATATTCTTCTGTTTTTAGTATTTTCTGTTTTCAGCTGTTAACTGAGTACTCTTGATTAACCCTTATTCAAAACTTATTCAAACTCATTCAAACAAAACTTATTCAAACTCATGTACCTACTATGAGCATTTTTGATGTATTTCCTTTCATATTGCTAAAGTAAAATAAAATGGAGACCAGGATTACAGATGCCCCAAGGAAACAAAACCATTTAAGACACAAAAGCAAAATACAGTTTAGTGTATAAGTAAAACTTAGTTATTTTATATAAATCCTTCTGATAATCATAAATGAAACTAAAGTCGTTTTCCTAAAATGGGTTAAGAGAATCACTTTTCACTAATCTCCTGCCATCTGGAAACCTCCATTGTAACAACCAATAATTATGACTGTTAAACAATTTCCTCCTTTTTCACTCTATTAGCCTAAAATGTCGTGCCTCTGAACTTAATGCCATTTTTGGGTTTGAAGTTTTTCTGTTTGCAGAGGTTTTTTTTTTTTTTTTCTGCTCAATAAAATATTCCTATCAAATAAAGCTCTCTGAATTTTCTTTTGCTAGTATATAAATATTTTTAAAATGTGGAATCATATGAAGCACAGTTCGTGTATTCTGTTTTTTCCCCCTGAACAGTATCCTAAGTCAATAAATATTCCTTAAAAACATAATTTTTAAAAATTTGGTCACAATATTCCAACCCATTAGTATATACTTATGTTTAACCATATCTTTATTGTTGGAAATCTTGGCTGTTCTTTTAAAATATCCATAGTAGGGGCACCTGGGTGGTTCAGTGGGTTAAAGCCTCTGCCTTCGGCTCAGGTCATGATCCCAGGGTCCTGAGATGGAGCCCCACATCGGGCTCTCTGCTCAGCATGGAGCCTGCTTCCCCCTCACTCTCTGCCTACTGTGATCTCTCTCTCTGTCAAATAAATAAATAAATAAATAAAATCTTTAAAAAATATATACATATAATAAAAATTCTGATCAAAAAAATTCTTGCACCTATTTTTTTGAAAATCAGACTCTAAATTTTTGTTCTACAATACACTCCTAGAAGTGAATGCTCTGCTCTTTGTTATGTAAGATCCTATTCATTTATTATATTTGAGAGGAAGAATCTCAGTAGTAGTTTGATTTGTCTTTTCTTTTACTGAAACACTACTTGTTCATACTGCCCTCTCAGAAGTGATGTTCATTGCCAACACCCACAGTGGCACAGCCCACAAACCTGCATTAGTTCTCACAAGAGAGTTGCCTTTTGTTTCTAGAATACAAAGCAAGAGATAGAGATAAATGTGTCTCTGAGCCCTGGATGGTAGTTATCATTAGAGCAGGTGTTCAGAGTCCCATGTTGTGCTATAGTAGCACTGAACAATCCCCAGTGACAGCAGCACCCAGCTGTTCTCTAGTACACCTACTTTTTTGTTTGTGTTTGTGCAATGCAGGACCACCCAAAGTACAGGACCCAGGGAAATAAGCATGTAAAGATGCTTTCGAATAAAGCCCACTTGTTTCAAAAGAAAGAAAAATGACATTTTAACTTACAGTATTCAGGCAATATTTAATGTAAGGAATTTTGTCAATAATTGTATGTGTGTGGAGGCACAAAGAGTTTAAATTCTTAGTTTGCTTTTTTATTTGTGCTGACTGGTGTCTCCCGTATATGTTTACCCTTTTGAAATGATTATCAGGAATTCATAATGGGTTCTCTTGACAGAAATAGATGTATAATAATTTATGCACACATATGATTAAACATAAAAGAAAAAGCCATTGTGAATTCAAGCACCAGATGGATTCTACATGAAACCTCAGCCCAAAACTGATTGATCTGGGGACGATACAATTACCAAAGAGCGCAATGACAGATTACAATTTCCTTGCTTGAGCTTCGGTTTTCATAGGATTTGTTGTAGTCTTTGGTGCCACTTTGCAGTACACATGATCTCATTATCTGTTACATTGATCAAAACATTAAGACTAGTGTTTTGTATTACTACACATTTTTATGGAAGTAGAATAAATTTAAATAATATTATGCTATATCTGGCCTATGTTGACAGCATTTGTGGCTGGTTTGTAGAAAAATTCGTACTCAGTATAAAATCAGCTCCCTCTCTGTTAATATATTCCTGTTGATCTTGTGGAAAGTTTGCCGTAGTCACTCAGAGCAGGGAAGCTGAGTGTAAATGAACGGCCATGGGGATCTAGGAATCAGAGAACTTAGATTTTTTTGTTCCATTTCTGCCACCAATTATGATTTGGCCCTAGTCTCTTCTCTGTCTCATAGACTGTTCTAGTAAAGTAGTTTTCTGGATGATGCCCCCATGTAACCTGAATAACCAGGTTGTAAGGGAAGGAATTTGAGGAGTATGCAATCAAGTTTAGCAATAAGGAAATAGAAGTAATAAAAAACTCCTGGGTGATGTGCTGAAGTGCTGGGAAATCAGTCAGAGTATAGCAGGAGAGATCCACCATAATATGCCATCGTTATCAGATGTTCCTGTCCATAAGAGCAGGAAAAAAATTTAACCTTCCTCAACGCAAAAAGGTCACATCTATTACCTGTGGCAATGCTGCGAAGCACCCAATCTGGAATTTTTTGTCTATATGTGGAGCTGTCTTTGTATGTGCAAACCAGTTTGTTTCTTTTCATATCTTATTATAATTACCTCCACTGGCTGTAGGATGGATGTAGCATGAGGTTGGAAGGCAGATTAGAAAATTGGCAGGAAAATGTTCACCTACCGAAAATGATATAGGAAAATAAAATGGCAACCACAACCTCTGGCAGTTCAATTATACACTTCATCTTGTTAGAGCAGAGAAAGGCAGTAAAAATGACTTAGGAGCACCCCCAGGAAAATAAGTTAACAAGATACAGTGTGGGGGGCACCTGGGTGGCTCAGTGGGTTAAGCCTCTGTCTTCAGCTCAGGTCGTGATCCCAGGGTCTGGGATCGAGCCCCACATCGGGCTCTCTGCTCAGCAGGGAGCCTGCTTTCCACCCCCTCTCTCTGCCTGCTTCTCCTGCCTGCTTGTGAACTCCTTCTCCATCAAATAAATAAATAAATAAATAATCTTAAAAAAAAAAAAAAAGATACAGTGTGGGTCCACTGACCAATACGGAAATGCAGAGGGATATAAGATGAGATCCAGGCACTTTGCTTCTAATCTGTTTGTTAGGGCCACAGAGGTAATCATGGCGTCATGATAGCTGAGGAAGCTTCCTTGTTTTAGCACAGATACACAACATGGATACTCTCAAACACACACACACACACACACACACACACACACAGTTTCAAATGTCAGATAATAAGAATGAACAATCACGGAGCACCGGTGCATGCCAAGGGCTGGGCTAAGCACTCAGACCAGTCTTTTGAAGGTTCCCTTATTCCCACTTCATAGATTAGGGCACTAAAGTCAAAGTTAAGGAAGACAAAATGACCTGCCTAGGAACAGAGTGCTAATGAGTTGTCAGATTGGGATTAAAAATCTAAGTCTATTTGCCTCTAGATCTCTAGCCCTTAGCTTTTATAGGATACTGGTTTTAGATTTGCCTTCCAGAGAACCTGTATCTAAAATGCCATTTCCAGGGGTGCCTGGGTGCCTCAGTCAGTTAGGTCTGCCTTTGGTTCAGGTCATGATCCCAGGGTCCTGGGGTTGAATCCCGTATGGGTTCCCTGCTCAGCGGGGTTCCTGCTTCTCTCTCTCCCTCTACCCCTTCCTCCAGCTTGTGCGCGTTCTCTCTTTCTGACAAATAAAATTTTTTTTTTAAATTTTTTAAAAAGTAAATAAAATAGATAAGTAAATATTTTTTTAAAATGTCATTCCCATCACTTGCCATCCTCCTTAGCTTTATTTTCCTTCAGTGCATTTACCAGTATTATATGATTTATGTTATTAGATACCATATATACTTTACATTATTATATTTATTCCTACATACTATCTACTATTATTATATGCCCATTGTTAATTCCCACCTCTTCTAGTCTGCCTGCCTCCATATTTTGTCCCCTGCTGACCTCCTGGGCTTTGAATGGTGCCTGGCACAGTGTAATTGCAAATGCACATTTGTCAGGCTACATCTGCACATAGCAACTTGTTTATATTAGTGTCACTATAATCTATTTTCTTTCATAATTGGGGATTTTTTCCTTTATCTGATATTTGCATTAATTTTAGCTACTGCAGTTATTGTTTAACTTATTAACTTTACTTTTTTTTTTAAGATTTTATTTATTTATTTTAGAGAGAGAGAGAGAGCGAGCACAGGCAGACAGAGAGGCAGGCAGAGGGAGAAGCAGGCTCCCTGCCGAGCAAGGAGCCCGATGCGGGACTCGATCCCAGGACGCTGGGATCATGACCTGAGCCAAAGGCAGCCGCTTAACCCACTGAGCCACCCAGGCGTCCCTTAACTTTACTTTTAATGTTAATAGAAGATCAGGCAATTGACACCTAGAGAAAAATAAATGTCAGATAAAATATGTAAAATATATTTTAAAAACAGAAGTTGAAAAATTTTGCCCGAAACGGAAGCTAATAGGCTGACATTGGTTCAAAACATTTCACAGAATGAGCCAGAAAATGAGTAATTGGGCTTTGACCAGAGACACAAAAGGTCACTTTCCTGGAAAACGCTTTGCAAAACTTTTATCAGAAAATTGCTTTATCATTTTGAAATTTGAAGTGCTATACCTTAGCTTCTACGTTCCACTTCAGAAATAACTATCTTATCTTGCCATTCAGCAAAGATATTTGCTTTACAGCTTTCATTTATGTTGCCCGAAATATTTTTTTTAAATGCTTTATGCTATGGCTTCTGCACGCTTCAAAGTGATGAAACCAAAAAAGCACCTTTTTGTGTTTTCAACAGTACTGGAATTAGCCTCAGGAAAATTTAATAATTCAGGTACAATATAAACGCAACAGTAATAATTTTTTTCATTTACTGCTGTCTGCCCTGGCCCTGAACTTTTAAACTAGTCTGACTCATGTACCCCCAAGTCCTGTGGGAAATAAAAGCAACTCTGTTTGCAGTAGATGCCTTGGACCCTGTCTCTTGGCCCCTCCGTTCCCTACACCCTACCTCCCGCCTACCACCCCCCCGCCCCAGCGTCAGTCCTGCTGACCCATTTGCTTTTCAAAAAAGCAAAGCTTTTTCTGGTTCCATGCTCAACTCTGGTTTTGAAGACTGGGCGACTTAAAGGAATCTGGGCTTTGGGTGCTGACTGCAGACTTGGCTCATATTCAAGGTCAAGTTCCTCCTAAGTTTAGTACTCTGAACACAATACAGCAGGCCTTGTTGGTTCAGCTCCCAAGACCCAGACTTCTCACAGTGTCCTAGCAGGGCCCATTCGGTTCCTCTCTGAGGAGTGTTAGGTAACCACTCAGTGCATAGGTTTGCATTTTTACCCCACGTACAGAGCTGTTTATCTGGAAAAGTCCAGGCAGTAGCCTTCTTGATGTGAAAAAAGTTGAAGCCATAAAACAACCCAGCTGCTGCAAGAATGTAATATCTGTGCTCACACATAGGTCTGTTTAGAGATAGAGAATGTGACTCATTTTCTAATCCTGTGAAGTGCGTAGGCCAGTAGGCTGCATGGCCAAGCAGGGATATAAATCTGCTAAACTGAATTCATCAGAGCAGATACTCAATATTGCCAAGAGATGGCAGATGTGAGCATATCTTTTTAGCTCAAACCTTATTTACATAGTTCAGCTATGACATAGTCCTTGAGTTTGCTCTGCTCTAGTTCAGGCATAAAAATCAGCTCCAGTAACATTCATCCTCTGCATGCAATTCAAAGAGAATAAATGGTTAAGAAGAACAAATCCTGATGTCTGCCAAGGATCTGCCATCTTACCGTATGACACGTTTGAGCAAGGTGGGTCTTTTCTTGGTTCCCGCTTGTATTGCAACCAGGGCTTGAGATGAATTCCCCAATATCACACACCATCTGTGAAGGAACAGATTTTCACAACTTACAAAGCATGCTCATCCAAAAGAAAGGACACGCAACAATCTATGTTTTATTGTCCCCAGAGAGAGCCTGGTTAGGTCAAAGCTCTGCGGGACCACCACGAGTGTGTGTTACGGGGAAGAAATGCTGCCCCTCTCTAGTCTGCTCTAGTGAAAGGGTGAGTATGAGAGCCATCTTGCCGGTGTGAGGACTGGGAGTCCGCGTGGGCTCTCAGTCCTCAAGCAAGAGGGTTTAGGTGCTGATTGTTCACGTGTTCTCTGGGAAAGCCAGCAGCATGGTGCAGGGAGACCTTGCAGGGCAGTATAGCTGCCCGGAGGAGGAAACCCTACCAGTCACACAGAAAGCTCAGTTTGGAATCATTCCTTGCACCAACAGCCCAAAGCCTGAGATAGTTTATTGCCCAGGGAACCCAAGAGTGTCTCAGTAATTGTCAGACAATCCTGAGTGTTGCGTCAGATCACATGTTTTGAAACATTAGCAATTCGGCTACTTTTAAATACAGGTTAAGAGCTGATTAGCAGAATGAATGGCCAGACTTAAAAGAGATCATGCAACAGAGGTAAATGGGGTTTTTTGGGGGGTGGGGGAGGGTAAAGGCACAGTTCTGAATTTTCTATCGTTGGATACCATGTACAGAAGCTAGGATAGGGAAATCATTGTGTGAATTTGGTTTTGTGAATTTGGTTTGATGGTGAGGAAATAAATAATTAAAAAAAATAATTTGGTGTGAACTATTCTTTTTTTAAAAATCTTTTACTTATTTTTAAGATTTTTTTTTTATTTATTTACTTGACAGACAGAGATCAGAAGCAGGCAGAGAGGGAGGCAGAGAGAGAGGAGGAAGCAGGCTCCCTGCGGAGCAGAGAGCCTGATGCGGGGCTCGATCCCAGAACCCCGGGATCACGACCTGAGCCAAAGGCAGAGGCTTTAACCCACTGAGCCACTCAGGTGCCCCAAACTATTCTTTAAAATAAATATGGTTGGGGTGCCTGGGTGGCTCAGTCATTAAGTGTCTGCCTTCAGCTCACATCATGATCCTGGAGTCCTGGGTTGGAGCCCCACGTCAGGCTCCCTGCTCAACAGGAAACCTGCTTCTGCTTCTCCCACTCCCCCTGCTTGTGTTCCCTCTCTCACTGTGTCTCTCTCTGTTAAATAAATAAAATCTTTTTTTAAAAAAGATTTTAGGGATGCCTGGATGGCTCAGTTGGTTGAGCAGCTGCCTTCGGCTCAGGTCATGATCCCAGTGTCCTAGGATTGAGTCCCGCATCGGGCTCCTTGTTTGGCAGGGAGCCTGCTTCTCCCTCTGCCTGCCACTCTGTCTGCCTGTGCTCGCTCTCTCTCTCTCTCTCTCTCTAACAAATAAATAAATAAAATCTTTAAAAATATATAAATAAAAAATAAAAAAGATTTTATTTATTTATTTGAGAGAGAGACAGTGAGAAAGAGCATGAGTGAGGAGTTCAGAGGGAGAAGCAGACTCCCCGAGGAGTCGGGAGCCCGAAGCGGGACTTGATCCCGGGACTCCAGGATCATGACCTGAGCTGAAGGCAGTCGCTTAACCAACTGAGCCACCCAGGTGCCCAAATAAATAAAATTAAAAAAAAAATAAATGTGGGAGGATGTTAACTGGATACAAATGGAATATATCATTATTGCTATTGTGGATGGGGCAGCTGTGTGTGTCACAAATGATAAAGTAGATGGAAGGTGAATATAGCACATATTTTTGGATATATATGTTTTCTGACCAAACTGTGACATGCTCCAGTCACTTATCATCACACACAATGAATACTGCTCAGAACTTTTGGATCACAAATAATGGCAAACTAACACAAACTAGCTTGACTGAAAAGGAGTAATTTTTATCAGGTAGCCAAATTTAAGGCAGGACTTCTGAGAAAACCGGAATCCAGGACTGAATGTCACATGGATTATTTCTCTCTCTCTCTCTCTCTCCTCTGTGGTTTACGTTCATTTTCTTCTGCAGCCTTCTCAACACATGAAGGCACGGCTGCCTGCAGATTTAGAACTCATATCATCCCAGATTTCCCCTTCATTCTAATTTTTAAAACATCAGGGAAGGAATCTAATTGATGTGGCTCGAGTTTTGTGCCCATGTGGCTCGCGCAACAAGGTCATCTAATGGTAGTGACAGCCATGGCATAAACACAGGTTTGGAGTAAGGTGGAGGAGTGGATGCTCTCAGCAGGAGAGGGGAGGGGACTCCACAAAGAAACCCCAATGGAAGCCTGTGTAAGATATTTATTGAACACTTACTTCTGAATTCAGATTCAAGGGTAATATCATTTAGTCTACCCGAGTCCATAAATGAAAGATTAGTCTGCACAGTGTAGAATGCCGCTGTGAGGGGGGGGTTCCAATGCGGGCCTTCCTTCTATTGAGAGGGCTTTTCCTCCTCTCGTTTTGAGCAACGTATCTTTAGGGGTTACATTTTTCTTTACAGTTTTGCTTTTCTAATTTTGTCATTCCGCTGGGTTGCCACTACTTTCATTGTATTTCCTGGGGATTCATCTAATGTACACGAGTTCAATTTATGCTTTTCAAAAAATGTTTCAAAATAAACTTCAATTGTAGTTTTACATGTAGACAGCCTTCTTAGCAGTTTCTGAAGTTAGGCATGATCTTTCCACAATAGAATTAAATTATAGATTAATTTATGGCCCAAGTTTCTGGAATAATAAGCTTTAAAAAAATAACTTACACAAGTGTTTTTAGTATATGTGCTGCCGAAGCGAGCACGTACACAAGTGTTTTTAAATATGATGTTATGTTAATTAGTAAAATGGAACATGCAGCCCACGTTCAACACTATCACATCCAGTTATTTTAATGGTAAGAGGAATAGCTGCTGCATAATTTTAAATGAGATATGCATTACAAAAAGATCATTGTAGACTGCTAAAATCAGTCTAGACAAGGCAATATTTACACCAGTTATTAAAATTCTGGACAAAGCAGATATACCTATATACAAAGCAGATATACCTATACCAGCTACTCAAGTTCATGTGTTTTGGAGACTGAGCAGAGCTTAGTATCAGGAGTGTGTGGTATTATCTAGACACACATCACAGCATTTCTAATAAAATCTAGACAACCTGCCTAAACTCTGAATGGAGAATTTATCTCATAAGATCCAAGAATAAGCTTGGTATTTGCAATCTGAAGGCTAAATTTATGAACACTTAAACTCAAAACAAAATGAATTCCATTAATTAAAACCACCCTAACCCATTCTTTCTAAAACAATGGACTCCTGGTCTCTGTCTTTATTTCTGTCTCTTCTTCCCCCCTCGCTATGTCTCTTTCTTGAATTTTAGTGAATGTGCACCATAATTCATTTAATGCATTTGATATATTTCACCTGGACATTTGGTGAACACTTTGTGTAATATTCCATTGCACTTTCTTGTTTGCAATATGTGGCAGTTAGAAAAGGCAGATGCCATGACCATTGCTCCATGGTCCCTGCTGTCGGGAGTTGGCTGTGTGAATGTGTGGGCCAGGCTCCCTTTATCAGAACTGGGACAGGCAGCTGGGCATTTGTCTATTAGCCCATCTGCCAACCCCTAGCAAAATCACACAAGTATTTCTGAGGCTAATGCTGAGGCCAGTACTAAGATAATGAGCTCAGATAATGAGGCACCACTGCCTCTCAGATATCTTGGCTTTACAAAAATGTTGTGATGAGAAAGTACTATTTTGGCCTAATGGAAATATTGCTTATAAAACTTAACACAGAGACAATTTCCCTCAAAGAAAATATGTTGTTAAGCTGGAATCCTCTCATAGAAAGATATAATCTCCAATTTGGAAGAGAAGATTAATGGTCATTTGTTTCAATTCCTCTGATACATAAATCACTTCTAGAACATTCCTGACAAGTGTTATCTAGTCTCCATTTGAAACTCTCTAGTGATAGAAACACAAGCAGTCACTCTTTTTTGTTAGAGGTATATTTGGAAAGGGAAATAACGTGGCAATAACCACTTCAAATAAGTGCTCCAGGAGAAAGAGGGTAACAGGAAATTCATTACCACCACCCCTACCCTTTTCACCCTCCATGATTTAGGAAAAGTTCCTCTTTCCTTGATGTGGATGTTCTGAGGAAAGTTTGGCACAGAGTTCATTTTGGAGTTTTCTGAAAGAAAAGGAGTCGAAACTATCCAACAGTTTCATCTTAAGATTTAAAGTTAGGGAAATTTTTAAAATGCCGATTCAAATGGCTCAGATCAAGACCTAGGCTTAGAATATGGTAATAATCCTCCTGAAAAAATTATCATAATGGAAAGAGCCAACCCCTGCATATGGTTTGGTAGCTGGGAACTGGAATGTCTCTCCTGGATCTGGGAGCTGTTTTTCCAGAATTGTTTCTGATGAGCTTTGGAACCAAGAGGAAAGCACTAATCTGGGCAGAAAGGGATTTGAGCACATTATGGGTTACACCTGGTAATGGAGGGTGGGAAGGGTGGGGTGGGAGACACGGCACACCCCAACTGGAGATATCTAAACTCTAGTTTCAGTTACATTAAGTCCTTGTCCTATATTCTTTTGAGTCCACAAAGATCTGTCTGTACAATGACAGTCATTCATGAATTTGAAAATGGCTCTTCACTGATTTCTTTTCATTCTGAACTTCCCCCACTCCTTGGTCAAGGACATTCTTTCCATTAAGTTGTCTTCTCAGTAAAAGAGACACTTTCCTCTCAATCCTTTCCTTAAATACCCTTATTTCAGCACTCAACATCCTTACTTGAACATTGTTCTATAGTCCAAATCACAACATGTGAAAATTATCTTTTGATCATTTGGAACATTTGGACTGTGACTGGACAACATGCTATTTTATCTATATTCTAGCTTACCTAGCGTGGCAGATGCTGTCACTGCCCCACTCATGTCCCTTGGCACTCACTTTTAGAGTTCATGTCCAAAAAGGCTTCCTTCTGCACATCCCGGCAACTTTTACCCAAGGGCTTTGTCTCTGTGCAGGTGTGAGCAGGCCAGGAGGCCAGAATATTAATATCTCTGGGAGTAACTCTCAAGGTGATAATGAAGGGAACTGGAGATTAAATATCCAGCTTCCCCCAACTGAGGATGCAATTCTGCGTCAGGTGTCCCATTGTCTTCCGAAGTTGCCCAGTAGGGCTGAGCCTCAGATGCCCACATGGTAAAATGTTCTATAGAATACATCCTTTATCAGAATCCTTCCCTTCCCTATCTCACTGCTCACAGCCCTCCAATGTTCCTGAGTTACCTCCAAATTAATCAACATGTTCTTAAATCTTCATTTCCAGGGCCTGCTTGTGGAGGGATCCACTAAAATACCTAGGGTAGTGCCTAAAAAAGTAAGGGAATGTGGATATTCATCAGGAAACCCATTTTCTCTCCTGTAACAGGAAGGAATTATGTGAAGGGAAAGCACCCTCACCTCTTCTGACCTTGGGAGCAGGAAGAGATTCTGCTAACACACTAACATCTTTCTCAATATCCAGAGTCTTCTAATTTTCTCTACAACCTTGATAAGAGTGAGAGGTTAAGGGTCACTTATGAGTTTTAGAACCCTCCTCTTTGCAATTCCCATATCAATAACCTTGCACTTCACTTTGAAATAGAGTTTTCATTGAATTCGGTCTCAACCGACACTGAAACCATTTTAATATCCTGTTGTATAAGGCACACGTTCTCTCCGCTCTAGATTCCTCAAACTTTTGGAGGTCCTATGCTCACACTTTTCCAGTGTAAGTGGACATCCTAAATACCTTCTGAAGTTATTAACAATATCTGAGAAATGCAAGGTGGGAGGGAAGGAATAACATAGGATCTGCCAACTGGCTAAGCTGAAGGCGGCATCAGCCTCAGGCAGGAATCCCACAATGTTACAGATGCCCTCATCAGACTAAATACTGATCAGACATTAAGAAACAATAAAAGGGGGGTGCCTGGGTGGCTCAGTCGTTAAGAATCTGCCTTTGGCTCAGGTCAGGATCCCGGGGTCCTGGGATTGAGGCCCACCTTGGGATCCCTGATCAGCGGAGAGCCTGCTTCTCCCTCTCCCACTCCCCCTGCTTGTGTTCCCTCTCTCGCTGTATCTGTCAAACAAATAAACAAAATCCTAAAAAAGAAAGAAAGAAAGAAAGAAAGAAACAGTAAAAGGTAAAACATATCCCCTTTTGATTTTTAGGGCCTTCCTCAAGCACAAACTCTTCTCCATTTCCTCTCTGAAGCAATTCCCCTCCGTGGTATATGTAGGCAGTGTGAATGGAACAGCAGTCTTATAAATAGCTTCTTAAAAAAAAAAAAAAGTGCAATAATGGCAGTAATTACTTTCCACAGATCACTGTAAGATTATTTAAATGTAATGTAAAATATGTAAAATGTAATTTTAAAATATGTAAAATTTTAAATTTCATATTTTACTTCCTATTTTGGATTAATTCTAATCCTTCACATTGAAGTTGTAACATTTTAGAAAAGAGGGGACTGTGAAGGTCACTTAATTCAGTGTCTTGCACAGTGTCTGACTGTACTTCTGCCTTGGCCCCTCAGCCTCTGCTTGAACACTAACCCTGCGAGGGAAACCGTCATCTTCCTAGGCACCAACTCCATAATGGATAGAAGGACTTCAGTCATCTGATGAATGACTGGACTGGCTGGCTTTTGGGGTGCTCTACTGCCCTCGAATTCCTTTCATATCTTTTGCATTTCCTATAGGAACTTGACTAATTGAAAGATTTTCTGGCATCAGCTGGGCTTATTTTGTATATTACTAATGATGGTATTCTGCTGTGCTGCATACTCCCAAAGAAAATGTCACCCAAACATTCACGTTCATTGAGGTCTTGAAGCTATGGGATATTCAATAACAAACTACATCTTATAAGATAATCCCAGTAGAAGTTTTCTGCATTAGTGGAAAACATTGCCATGTAAATATGTCACCTTCAACAGTTTGCACACATTCCAATATCCAAGTTTTGACCTTTAATCACAAACTTCAGAGTTCATAATAAGCAAATCTGTATTTGTGTCTCCTTCAGATATTTCATAAGGCAATGAATAAATAAGTCTTGCTTTTATTTTTTTTTAAAGATTTTATTTATTTATTTATTTATTTATTTATTTGAGAGAGAGGCGGGTGGTGGTGGGGTAAGCAGAGGGAGAGGGAGAAGCAGGCTCCCTGCTGAGCAGGGAACCAGACTTGGGGCTTGATCCCAGGACACCAGGATCGTGACCTGAACAGAAGGCAGATGCTTAACCGACTGAGCCACCCAGGTGCCCCTATTTTTCTTTTAATGTGAATATAAACTAAGCTCCAAGACAGCATAAAGGGCACAGAGAAAGACCAAAAAGAGTCACCAGATAGATTAGGAGGTCAGACAAGAAGCAGAAGAATGTTTTCCTGGTTATTCTCATTTAATCACTTTCCAATTGGCTGTATCAACACTTCTCCACTGTGTTCTGTAGCACTCAGTTACTCCTCAAGTCATTTTTCTAGATGTTAACAGATACTTTATGAGGAAAGAATTCTATTGTTTATTTTGAAACAAATACGCATATTGTATCGTCACATTGAGGCAAAATGTCCTTGGCATACTAAAAGCACTAGAAAGTCCTGAAGCAAAGAAATCTGTCTAATCCATTGGTTGACCACAGACTCTCCCCCTCACAATAAATATTAATGGCACATGTTCCAGTGGAATAATGCATAGGAACCCTAACCTGCCTCTTCTGTTAAGAACATAAATTGTGATGACTAGAGTAAACAGAACACAACAGGTATAACCTAACCAGTAAGGAGAAGTGTGAGGATTATCTAAGACACATTTCTATGAATGTGATATGATAACATACTCACTTTTTCAAGACTGTGATTGACCTGCACTAAGCTTGTTGTCTCATACAACTTCTAGGTCTTTTCTTTTACAGGTTGTACTGTGTGGTTTTTCTTTTTTTTTTTTTTTTAATTTTATTTATTTATTTGACAGACAGAGATCACAAGTAGGCAGAGAGGCAGGCAGAGAGGAGGAAGCAGGCTCCCCGCGGAGCAGAGAGCCTGACGTGGGGCTCGATCCCAGGACCCTGAGATCAGGACCCGAGCCGAAAGCAGTGGCTTAATCCACTGAGCCATCCAGGCTCCCCTGTGTGGTTTTTCTTAAATATTTGTAAATATGTAAGCAGAAAATTTAACTCCTGTTAAATTCTGGTTTACAGAACTTAGTGGATTCTTTATCTCAACCACAGACACACACACACACACGAAACTAAAGACGACAAACATATTTATAGTATGGCAGGTAATTTAATTATTTAATTATGAAAACTGTTCTATTTAATTTGTGTAGCCACATAATATTTGTTTTTTTTTAAGTGCCATGGAATGATATAAAACATTTAAAGATGCCATACTCTTCTTATTAAAAGAAGGAAATTATGTCCCAGAAAATTACCATAGTTAAGAACTTTAGAGTTGGCAGTTACTCTCATAAAAAATGAAAGTCAGACTCCCAGACTGAATTTGAGGAACAGCAGAAGTGGAAATGATAGCACCAGCTTATTGATAAACTGACTCTTTAATTTTCTGAATGTAACCAAACAGAAAATTCCAATTAACCCTAAATGCTATCTAAGAGCCACACACTGTTAAAACTAAGACAGAGCTCACATTTCTCATTTGGAAAGTGACATGGAAATTAGGACATAAAACAAGAAGGTGAAAAACATTCAAAGAGGCTGAAAAAAACTCAAGAAAGTGATTCATAATAATTAATTTACCTTTTTTGCCACATATTGTAGTTATAAGCAAAAGGATGTGGTGAGCATGAAGTCTTTATATTTAAATATATTAAGTATTTTACATGAATGAAGAACAGAATTCTGATAAGTTTGAGAAAATATTAGCAAATTATTTCCATATTGAAAACCCTTTTAAAACTTAATCATCTGAATTTGTACAACTTGACCTGTTTTGAGTAAAGAAATTATGTTCTACTGCTACTTACCAAAATTTCCTCAAATTCTCCGATGACCTTTAAAGGTGAAAGAGGTATGTTGTCATTGTATTGGTACCAGTTAAACTACTTAAAGTATTTAACCAAGGTGAGTTTACAATCACATTTTATATAAGTGAAGTGAAATTTTAAAAAGCAGTTAATCTAGGGATGTCTGGGTGGCTCAGTTGGTTAAGTGTTTGACTCCTGATCTTGGCTCAGGTCATGATCTCAGGGTCGTGAGACTGAGCCCCACATTGGGCTATATGCTGGTTGTGGAGCTGCTTAAAATTCCCTCTCAGGGGCGCCTGGGTGGGTCAGTCGTTAAGCATCTGCCTCAGGCTCAGGTCATGATCCCAGGGTCTTGCGATCAAGCCCCACGTGAGGCTCCCTGCTCAGCGAGAAGCCTGCTTCTCCCTCTCCCACTCCTCCTGCTTGTGTTCCCTCTCTTATTATGTCCCTCTGTCAAGTAATAAATAAAATCTTAAAAAAAAATCTTAAAAAAAAAATAAGATTCTCTCTCTCCTTTCCTTCTGTCCGCACTTGTGCATACTCTCTCTCTCTCCAACAACAACAAATTTAAATTAAATTTAAAGCAGTTAATTTGATAAGCTCTATTTTAATAATATTTTCTAGCATAGTTGTATTTTAAAAATATGAACCTATTATGGTGAAAACAATCAGGTTATTTTGCACTCACAACTATTTAAATGTATGTCCTTTTGGTAGCAATAGAGTTTGGTTTTTAGGTAAGCTTCTTATCTTAAATTATTATACTCAGAGCCCTGTGTACAAAAATATGTTACATGCATATTAAATAGCGATCTATGATTATTGTGATGCACAACGAAAATATAGAGCTAAAGAAGTATAAGTTCAATGTACACTTGACTGAAAATATAGGGGGTGTTTATTTCCTTTTTCTGCAATAACCAAAATAATGCTGTCATTAACACAATTACAATTTCAATCTGAGTAGATAAAATTTATTTTTATGACCTATACTTCAACTACTTGGAATTGCTGAAAAAAAAAAAAAAA